>APFE030461717.1:0-21984 GCA_000404065.3 Pinus taeda | reverse complement strand
GTCTAGCAGAGGGAAGAACAATGTACTCACTTGTGAAATGGTATTATTAAAATTATTCTAAATTTGGTATTATTAAAATTTTGCTAAATTTAGTTCAACTTGAAGAAATATCCAAAACAATACGGTTAAATTTTCATTCACTTAGATTTTAAATTAATGCATGTGAAATGGTATTATTAAAATTATACTAAATTTGGTATTTATTAAAATTTTGCTCAATTTAGTTCAACTTGAAGAAATATCCAAAACAATACTGTTAAATTTTCATTCACTCAGATTTTAAATTAATGCAAATATGCTGACGAAATATTACGTTGCGATTTACAAGATACGTGAAAAATCAGAAATTCTGATCGTGTTAAGTTTTCTAAATCTGTGATATTGGCGTCGAAATAGGTGATTAGCTGTACACCGTGTCTTAATGCGAAGTTGCATGGTCCTGATTATTGATGGCGAACTTTTTATCTATTTGTTCATTTTCATTTTTTCTAATTAGGGAATCCAACATGAGGGAATAAAGTGAGATTTTGGGATTAGTGTGTTCGAATTTGACAGAATTTTAATATGTGGACTCTAGGTTTTGGTCCATAGATTCGATGTGTCATAGGTGGAAGGGAACAAATGAGTGGAGCAACCAGAATCCATCCAAGGGATACATATATAAGGAGATTTAGAATACTCATTTGAGCATGTCATACTCAACATATGTTTCATATATTTTCTCAATATAATATAATACATATCATGCTTTTTTTCTTCTGAAAAAAAATATAAGGAGATTTAGAAGATGCAAAGCGACTTCCAATCCAAGTTCGATAACTGTAAAGAAGAAACTTCAAATTTTGACAGTTGAGGCATGCAACAATGCATTCTTTATATTGGTCAAAAGAGAAGCTGGAGTAATTGATAACAAGGTAAAAGAGTGCAAGGATCTAATATCTAATTACAAAGTAGATGAGGAGTTGAATCCCTAGGTGCTTGATACAAGTTTTAAGAGATAAGTTGAAGGAATTGAAAAGAAAGTAATAAAGTTTAGTGGTTTAATAATTAGTGACAAGGTCCATGAGGAGATGATTTATTAGATATTTTATAAAGATTTTTAAGGATAATAAATAAATTATTTAAATATGAAATTAAATAAAAATAATATAAATTAGTAATTTGTTTATTTTAACTATTAATTAAAAATTCCATTCAGTTATTGGTATTCCATTTAAATAAAGTTGTGATTTATTATTATTTAAAATATATTTTTATATAAAATCACTATAACATTTGAATTACAAAATTCAAACCTTTATTAAAATTTATTTAAATTATATATAATGAAATTTTAACTTAAATTGAACCATTAATATGATAATAATAATAATAATGAGAGCACCGCAACTTCATTAATTTAAATATGATGCATGAATTCTGAAAGCATCAAAAATCTTGTTGTCCACAATTTATGACTAACTAAATACAAAACAATCCAAATTATAAGAATGACATTTTGGAGATTAAATTGATTAATATTTTAGTTGTTATATATTCAGAGTTATTACAATATATTTACTAGTCAAATTTATCTAAAATTTGGAAATGATTTGTTGAAATAACAAATTTGAGTTATATTCTTCACTATTAAGTATCTTGGAATGTTTAACTGCACTAAATCTACAGATAAAATTAAGTACTGATTTCAATTTTTAAGAGATGTTAGTTACTAAATTTTCCTTTTCAATTTGCAGTACACGTATTGTCTATTAGATCCATCATATTTATGTAAACAACTTTTTATAGAAAATTAATTTATATTTTCCTTCCTATTAAAAAAATCAAAAACTAATTTCAAACAACAAAAAATTAATTCCAACCAAAAATTATTATATGTTAAATATCATTATAAAAATTATTTCACCTAATTCGAATGGGATATCATCACAAAAATTATTTCAGTTAATTCTAACAAAAAATGATATATAAGATACCATTACAAAGGAATAGGCTTTGGCAGGTTAGAGTCCGAATCAGGGTTGGAAGTTTAAAACAGACACAGTTGTCAAATTTGATGGTTTTGGCACCTCTCACTAGTGTTCATAATTTAAACAAAACAATTTAATGGTTTTGCAAATTTTTTCTCTATATTTAACAAACAAATCACCCCAACTAACAATTTTCCCATCAAATTCCATCCATGATCCAAATGACGGAGCTAAGAAAACCAACATATATGGAAATGTTAACTGTATCATCACCGTGGAAAGTTTGTACGAGGTCTTTTGCGGAATTTGTTTGGAGTGAGCAGTAGGACCGGTATTGTAATGCCCACGAGCTGCGAGGCGTTTCGATGAGGACCGCACGATGGAGGAGTGGATGAGTTGAAGGAAAAGACGCGGCTGTAGATGGAGAAACACACGAAGCTGCACATGAAAATAGCTAAGTGTGGAAGAGGGCGGAGGTTTATAGAGTTAGGCAGTCCCGAGTGGGGGTGCCAAACGATTGAGCTAACGCACAAAAGTATTAAATGATGGGTCGGCTGAGGGATGAACTGACTTTTGAAAATAGCTTTGGGGGCTGAACAGGTGGTCGGCTGGGCAGGCCAACGTGCCAACCATGGCGGCGAACAAGTGTATAAGTGAGTGGGATGGAGGAGTCATTCTAAATCAATGAGAAAGTCTTCTAAGGATCCAAGCATGGAGAAAAGGAGAAGTGCGAAGTTGGTTTTGAAATCTGGGCAAAGGTGTAGGCAGACGAGGGCCGAGGCACCCAAGCCGAAATAAAGAGTGGTTGTTCGACGGCATGGCGGGGCATCCGAGGGAACAATCATTCGAGGTCATTCGCGGGCATAGTAGGGCATTCGGGCGAATGGTCGTTCAAGGTCGTTCGAGAGCGCGACAGGGCATCCGGGTGAATGGTCGTTCAGGAAATCGTTCAAGGTTGTTCGAGGGTGCGGCAGGGCGTCCAGGTGAACGATCGCTCAAGAAATCGTTCAAGGTTGTTCGAGGACGCGACAGGGCATTCGAGCAAATGGTCATTCAGGAAATCGTTTGAGGGAATTCGTGCAAAGAGTCGTTCGAGGGCGCAGTAGGGCATTTGTTTGAGAAGTAGAGCAAGGGGACGGTAGGCCATCTAGCCGAACGACGGGTCGAACGAAATGTATGACGGGCATTCAGGTGAATGGTGAATAGTGAACAAAGGGAAAATTGGTGAAACGCGCTTGGGTCGAACGAAACAAAGAATCATGCGACGGTTGAAGGCGTTGGTGAATGGGTGAGCTGTGCACGAGGCGAACGAGTTGAATGACAGTTCAAGCGACTTTGCCCAACGTTAGGCAAGGCTACACGACAGGTGCATAAAGTGAATTTGTATAAGTGTAAAGGTGAAATTTGGGGTTTCCCTTGGATGTAAACTTATATGTAATTTTGAAGATTAATATTATTGATACCGGCATACTCATATTGCAGGGAGTTGCCCCTCCCATGATAATCTGTTGTGTACTTGAAGGGTAATAATGTTAATATGATAAATGTGTTAACGAAAGATATGCTTAGCTATTGAAAAATAAACTAAGTATAGAAAGTAGGCATAGTCCACGATCGCAAGTATTGGTGAAAAGAAAGTGGTTGGTGTTGTCACACCTCCTATAGTGCGGTTGGAAGAGAACCACCAGTGTAGGGGCATGACAGGTGGTATTAGAGTTGATCGGGACAAGGAGCTAATCCCACTGCACAAACATGATAGGTGGTCTCAATGGCAGGTTTAGAAATCTGAAGCGTGATTCAGGTTTGCAAAGAAAGTGGATGGCAAGAATGGTGGAAGGACTTATGACAGGTGAATCTAGCCATAATGCAGGAGAAGCTTTCCTAAACAAGGTATTGGAACAAATGAGGAAATGGAATTCTAAATGGGCTTTTATGAAAACCAAGAACATGTAGGTTTGGGAAGGCTATACGAATATGAAGGAAGAACTTTGAAGAACTTAAGGACCAATACGAGTATATGGAAGGGAAGTATACACAAATGGAGGATGTAATGAAGAATGAATTTCTTGGCAAGAAGGTCATTGTAATAGAGTAGGATGAGCTTGACTACATTGACAAACTTGGGGACTACTACTGAAACAATCAGGCAGATGTTCGAAGGCTTAGTTCGATAGGAGAAGTCAATGGGTACTTGATTGGTGCAATTGAGGAGAAAGCTGCAGAGTACGATGAGGATGTTGCAAATATGACAACGATGGAGGAGGAACTTGAAAGTGTTCAAGTAGAATCAGGATTGTGTAGTTTGCAGACATTGATGGATGAGGAAACTCACATGGAGGAGCCTCATGATGAAGTAAGTACTATTGATACTTGTGTTTCAGTGAGTCTTTTGGAAGATGAATCATATGCAGGGAAGAGAAAAATCAGTTTGGCGATTCAAGGGAGGACCTTACCATGGATGTCTACGAATAGATCGTGTATGGAAAAGCAAGGATCGTTGACTATTGTAGGACTTGTTGGGGTTGTTTGTGACCTTATGATAGAAGGTAAAAGGGCTCGTGACAAGGGAGGAATGTGATGATCATTGCGGAAGAATGGGTCATGCTTTAGCCACATGAGGAATTGACTAAGTGCTCGGCATGACTCATGGATAGATTGGAGAAGGGCACACACTTGAGTATGGTGATACTTGGGTGGACTTCTTATGGTTGAGACCAAGAGGTAGTCTTGGTGAAACCTTTAGTGGGGGAGCCATGGTGGAAGAGACTCATGTGATGATGATATGGTTGGGTGACCGAGTTCACTAGACCAATTTGTCGGGCTCGGATGAGGATGACCGATTGTTGTGATGGGTCTACCTAGTTAGACAGCATGGGCAACTTGAGTCATGGACATCAGGTTGGAGACATGGAACATGACAGTCTTATGTAAGGACATTATGTAGGAGCACTTGTAGAGGTGTCACTTATGGGCATACAATGAGGAGTGCCAAAGTAGGGATGTTGTGTAGGGGGAATTACTGGTGTGACATGGAGATGTTTTACTTATGAGCTGATGGGGATGTTGTGCACTTGCATACAACAAGGCCATGGACTTGGTTGGACTTGTGAGCAGACTATGGAGCTTTCCTACTACATGGAGAGCGAGGCATCTTGCGGAGAACCTTGGGCCTAGACATGTATGCTTATTGGGATGATGGTTGGAGATGACTCATGGAGCTCATGATGACATGAGGTTGTGACTTTTTAGGACTTCATACTATTGTGGACTTAGAGGATCTAATGCATTGAGAAGCTGACGTCAGAGACTTTAATGGAAGATGGGGTACATACTTTTGAGTACATGTAACTCTGTACCTTTGGATCTTTAAGTTCTGAAATTGCGATCTGCAGTAGCCCTCTATTTCCTCTTTTCAATGCCACCAGTTTGATCCAAATGGGATTCTCCAAGGAAGAGTTATGCCAAATCTCCATTAGTGACCTGATTATAGACTAGTTCAGTAGAGCGAAATTGTATGACATGCAACGTGTCAATGTTTCGACCTTTGGCTCTGAAAAATATACAAAAGAAACTACAGACTATTCTCTTTCTGTACCTTCTTACGAAATTTCAATCCGATGCTCAGAGAGAAAGTTATGACAATTTTCCCTAGGTCACCTGTTTGGAATGTGATTCAGGAGTCTGAAAAAAAACCATATTCCTAAGATTATATCTCCGCAAATATAGCACGAAAAGATCTAAAATTTGGACCCGAGGTTCAGTGTGATTGCGTCTCAAATGGGTTTTTTTGTTCGCTTCTAAAACATCACAGAAAAAATGTTATAGCAAAAATTCCATGATGACCTATTTGGAGCAGCGAAACCCTAGAATCCAAAGCTCTGATACCAAATGTTATGGAACCAGCTCACAAAAAGATAGAAAAGAGAGATAAACGCCTTAGAATTCAACCTCTTCGAGGGGGAAACCTCCTTTACATTACAGAAATGAACAATTCTTGGATGATACAAATGAAAAGACCTCCTTTCTATATATAGGAGTCTAAGGGGTCATAATATAATCAGAGCCGACATAACAATAATAATGTAAGGGCACAATAATAACAATGGTGGGCTTCTATGGGGCACAATAGTAACAATATGGGGACTACATGTGTACATCAATATAATAATGGGGTTGTACTGATAACATAAGGGGTTACACTAGTAGTATAGGGGCCTAACAGTGCTTGAAAGACTGACTTGATGTGGAGGATCGATATGAGACACTTTGGATTGATGGAGTTGGAGCAATGATGATGCCTTGGTGGCAACACTTGGGAATGGTTAGAGTCAAGAGTTAGCCACTTATGATGCATGGATGAATGAGATAGGTGTATACTTGTTTCTTCGGCATACTTAAGGGATGGTACATTGCAGATATGATGGAGGTTGCTTCTTGAACCTGGATATGGCACATCGAGAGTTGAGTTTGATGAGAGGATCTCTTCATTTTGAGGAGATGTATTTTACACATATGGATGATGATGTTGGATAGATGCAATTGGTTTCATGCAGCACATTGATACCAAACATCAAGAACATCATGTTGCAGATGGAGATGAAGACTACTTCATGGACCTAGACATGGCTTAGGTGGAGATGGATTCTTGATTGAGTTGATGTCGTGACAGGAGTCTGAGAAATGATTGATGATGGCATAAGGATGTGCATTCTCATGGTTTGAGCATGATAGTTGGACTCAACACCCGACTAGTTCGAGTCATGAGGGCTAGTAGTGTACAAGAGATGTGTTAGCATTGTGTTGGAGTATCATGACAATAATTCACACGGTGATGATACATGATAAGGTCGATATGATATGTTGCAGTAAGCATGTAGCTTGAGTTAGAGGGGCCAGCCTTCCATAGTGGGAGCAACCTGTGGAGGTTGCGAGGGATGTGGTTGATGATCATTGATTGAAGAGACTTTCTGATGTATGACATACCGGTGGGTTATATGACTTGGTATGGGTATCTTGGTGACAGATAGTTGCTAGGATGAGAGATTGTCAAGGACGAAAATGACTTCAGGTGGGGGAGAATGTAACGCCCATGAGCTGTGAGGCGTTTCAGTGAGGACCACACGATGGAGGAGCAGATGAGCTGAAGGAAACAATGTGGACACAAATGGAGAAACGCATGAAGCCGCACATGAAAATGGCTAAGTGTGGAAGATGGCAAAGGTTTATAGAGTTAGGCGGTCCTGGGTGGGGGTGCCAAATGATTGAGCTGACGCACAAAAGTATTAAATGATGGGTCGGCCGAGGGGCAAGCCGACGTTTGAAAATATCTTGGAGGGTTGAACAGGTGGTCGGTTGGGCGGGCCGATGTGCCAACCACGGCGGTGAACAACTGTATAAGTGAGTGGCGTGGAGGAGCCATTCGAAATCAATGAGTGAGTCTTCTAGGGATATACACGTGGAGGAAAGGAGAAGTACGAAGTTGATTCTGAAACCTAAGTGAATGCGCAGGTGGACGAGCTCTGAAGCACCTAAGTCGAAACGAAGAGCGGTCTTTTGAGGGCGCGATAGGGCATCTGGGCGAACGGTCATTCAAGGTCATTCGAGGGCGTGGCAAGGCATCCAGGCGAACGATCATTCAAGGTCATTTAAGGGCCCAACACGGTGTCCGGGTGAACAATCGTTTGGGAAATCATTCGAGGTCATTCAAGGGCGCGACAGGGCGTCCAAGCGAACGGTCATTCAGGAAATCATTCGAGGTCATTCGAGGGTGTGGCAGGGCATCCAAGTGAATGGTCATTCGGAAAATCATTTGAGGGCGTTCTTGCAAAGAGTCATTCGAGGGCACGGTAGGGCATTCATTTGAGAAGTCGGGTAAGGGCGCAGTAGGGCGTCCGACCGAACGACGGGTCGAATGAAACGTACAATAGATGTTTGGGTGAAAGCTGAACGATGAACGATGAACGAAGGGCGAGTTGGTGAAATGCGCCTGAGTCGAACAAAACAAAGAATCGTGCGATGGTTGAATACGTTGGTGAACGGGCGAGCTGTGCATGAGGTGAATGTGATGAACGACAATTTAGGTGACTTTGCCCTAGGTTGGGCAAGGCTGCACGACGGGTGCAGGAAGTGAATTTGTATAAGTGTAAAGGTGAAATTTAGGGTCTCCCTTGGATGTAAACTTATATGTAATTCTAAAGATTAATATTATTGATATGGGTAGACTCATATTGTAGCGAGTTTCCCCTCCCATGATAATCTGTTGTGTACTTGAATGGTAATAATGTTAATATGATAAATGTGTTAATGAAAGATATGCTTAGCTATTGAAAAATAAACTAAGTAAAGAAAGTAGGTGTTGTTCATGATCGCAAGTATTGGTGAAAAGAAAGTGGTCAGTGGTGTCACACCTCCTATAGTGTAGTTGGAAGAGTACCACCAGTGTAGGGGCATGACAGGTATGCTTGGAAATTTAAAATTCATCGCAAACAACAATTGCAAGTGCCACGTCGACATTATGTAAAGTGTTTATGAAATCTTCTTTTTAGAATTATTTGAAATAAATCAATCATAAAGATAACTATAAAGATATTCGAGAATAACAAATAAAATGTTTTTTTTTGAAAAAAATTATATATATATATATATATATATTTGGTTGACATATTTGATTAATTAAGTTATTTGAAATTTATTCAATGGTGATGGCTATATAAATATTATTGAAATTTTTTAAATTTGACTCGATCAATTTAATAGTTGTTTTTATGCTCCAAGTTTATTACAATACATAGTTTTTTACCATGGTATTATTTTCTAATATAGCAGACTCCATGTCAATTTGTCTTGGTGACCAATGAGATTCTAGCAACAGTGCTTTTGGACACCACCTCTTCGGTGTTTCATTATCCTAACAATTAGTAAAAAAGTTAGAGCTGGCATGAGATAATGTTTGAATAAGAAAATATAGTAGATTCAAAATTGTCAAAGCGAGTTTGTGGAATTTTTTTATCATAGGAAGGGAAGCCTCACATGTTGTTGAGTTGAGCCACAATATAAACATACTCAAAGTATGGACATAAGAAAAGAGTTTAAGTAGCCAGAAAGACCAGGTCCAAGCATGGATCAACAAAGCTACACATGTAGTGAGAGAGTCAATGATGTTTAAGGATAGTGAAGGTGCTAGCTTGGGATTGAGAGCCTTAGTGGTTTGATAATACCAGTAGTGTGTGAAGACCCTAAAGGTTTTGGTCCAAGGAAAGTGGATTTCCCTAGGAAGTTATAAGACATATTTTTCAAGCATAGATGATGCTTAGAAACACCGATTGTTGTAAGGATTTAAGGCTTTGATCAAACACATATGTGGTGAAGTGGCACATGGTTGTGGAATGGACCACTTGGGTAGATACCAATATGGCAAGTGACCTAGTATCATGTACCGGTATTCTAGCTTGAAATGAGCTATGGGAGATCTCAAGTGAGATGGATGATGAAGGATTGGGACCACATTAATCTCCCCAAGTCATGTTTAAACGGGGTTTGTTAGGGTGGTTCAAGTAAACTTGACTTGGTCAAGTTAATAGTAGTTTTCTAGTTAGAGGTTTATCACAACCCATAATGTTTCCCATTGTATTTTTCTCTAATGTAGATGATTCCATCTTAATTGGTCTTAGTTACCAGCAACAGTGTCTTTAAACACACCTTGTCTCTTCATGAGCATAAGAAAGTATTTTCATTACAAGTGATTAAGAGGATGGTTCTGCTGACTCATATTTGAATGAAAATTGATTAATTTTAACTTTAAAATTATAAAAAACAAAAAAATATTTTAGCTATAAGTAATTTTTTTTAAAGTTAATAACATTTTGGTAAAAATTTTAAATATAAATAAAGATTTTTTTTTGTCTTTACATTATGGAATAATGTTGTACCCATTCTAAAAATGACACGACTAAAAATCTAAATAGAGACTAGTGTCTTGATTTCTAGTAAAACTAGATCTGTCAGATCCATTAATTGTTAAACGTGAAGCCACAATGAAGACTTTGGTGTCATCCTTAGTTGTCTTCTCTCCACCACCCATGCCAAAAGATATCACCAAAGCCAACCTACTACACCGTCCATTTGCTGCACTATGCAGTCATGTATTCCACATGAAAGAATTTGAGAATTCTAGAGCTTCCCTCATCTATAAATTTGTAATCTCTCCTCTACTTGAGAAATCCAATCCAACGCAAGGCCTTCCATGAGTAATAGAAGCCTGTGTTTTTTCTGTTCTCCATTCTTGTTTCTTCTATTCTCCATTTTTGCTATAATTTGTCTTTGTGCTCTGTTTTGCTCCTATCCGCTGGTATGAGAGCTGGGAAATACCAAGTTATTCACAATGAAATGATTTTTGGTGCTATATATGAGACAAACCCTAGATATCTGCTCTTCGAAGGTTTGATTCTCTTCACATGCCATGGGGCCTTCACTCAATGAACCTCTAACATAGTGCGTACGTTTGTGGCATACTAAAAAATACCCTTAATTTGACTAAATATTCGAAAATACCTCTAAAAATCACATTATTTAACCCCCTATAAGTATGAAGCCAATACACCTTCCCAATTTAAAAAACCACTACTTTCACTAGATATTCTAGGTTTCCATTTTTTCATTAGCATTTTTTATATCCCTTTATATTTTTTGGTTAAATTTGAGCTCCATTTTTTATATCAACCAATATTAAAACCCTTTACCCCCTATTATATGCTCAATATATTGTGTCAATTTTTCCTCATTATATATCCCCCAACATGAACACATGTGGTATGGTATTGTCCCCTAGTGAAGCCCCCGTGTCACATGCAAGCTACTCTGCTAACTATCTTTGCTCAAAAAGCTCTTGTTTCTAAAACTATCAGTTGTACCCACATCTTCTAAGAACTTTCAGGCCCACGTATTTGTGGATGTCATTCTCTTTCATGATGTTAAGCTGTCAGGGGCCTTTGTGAGTCTGTTGCACATGAAAAAAATAGAAGAGTTGTTGCAACGTGTGATTGAGTGGCTGTCACGCAACATCAATATCGTGGCTGCAACAGACAATGGTGTGGATGACTTTGCAAGCTGGAGGTTGTTATTGTTTAAAAGAACAACATTAAAAGGCATTCAACACTTTTTATGAGTTTTTTTTGGTTGAATGTTGAATGTATGGACATATGCATGAAGAGTGAAGTGAAAATGTGTGGGAAGGTGTTTTTTTAATTTATTATTATGGTAGGCCCTACACATTTGTAATGATGGATTTTATGTTTTTTAATATAGAAGTATAGTTTACTAAATTTGAAAAAGAAAGGAAGGAAGGAGGTTGATTGTTTTTTTATTAAAGGAGATTAATTTTTGGCCTTTTATTTCAAAAGGTGCAATAATTAAAGGATTTTTTTTTTGTAAATTCTTATCTTGTAAAAGGATTTTAATTTTTGGGGCATTGATTTTATTGAGAATGGAGACAATAGCAACTGACACGGAGAAGTTGAGTGGGGCTAATTTTTCCCTATGGAAATCACAGATGGAGGCTATACTAATTTTAAAGGATCAATATTTTCCTATGGAGGGCACAACAAAGAAAACCTCATCGATGAAAAATGGAGAGTGGAATAAGCTAGATAGAAAGACGATTGCAACAATACACCAATATCTAGCAAAGCATGTGTATTTCAATGTGTTCAAAGAAAAGACGACAAAAGGATTATGGAAGAAGCTCCATGATATATATGAGAAGAACACAACATCAAACAAAGTGTTCTTGATGAAGAAGCTTTATAATCTCAAGATGAAGGATGGTGATTTAGTTGCTCAGAACTTGAATCAATTCAATATTATTACTAGTCAGCTTTCCTCTGTTAAAATCATTCTAGATGATGAAATTAGAGCTATCGTGCTAATGTGTTCTATGCCAGATAGTTGGGAAAATTTGATTGTAGTTGTGAGCACTTCAGAAACTATAGGGACCTTGAAGTTTGATAATGTCAGCACTAGTTTAATGAATAAGGAGTTGCAGTGCAAGTCAATTGCAGAAAACCAGAGAGGAAAATATCTAGCTCTAGTTGATCGCGGTAGAAGAATTGATCGAGGCCGAAAAGGGTGATCAAGGTCGAGAGGGGTAGGGTCATCTTCTTTAATTTTGGCAAACTCGGGCACATGAAGAAAGAATGTTGAGTCTTGAAGAAAGGAAAAAAGGATCAGAGGCTGACTAGTACAAATCGCAAGTCATCCAACACAAACGAAGGTGAGAATATTGTTGTAGTCACAGATGGTGATATGTTTACTATTTTAGTAGAGGATGCATGTTTATGTACATCTAGTAGTAGCTTTGATTGGATCCTTGACTCTAGGGCAGCTCACCATGTGACCCCATGTAAAGATAGTTTTGTTGCATATAATCGTAGTCATTATGGTAGAGTGCATTTGGGGAATAATCATTTTTGCAGTGTTGTTAAACTGGGGGGTGCCCAAATCAAGATGAAGGATGGACAAGATATGTTGTTGAAATAGGTTAGTCATGTTCCAGAAATGTGCATGAGTTTGATCTCGATGGGATGGTTGGATCATGAAGGCTATTCAACAAGCTTTGGAAAATTAGGCTAGAAAATTAGCAAAGGAGCATTGGTCGTAGCCAAAGGACCCAAGACATGAACATTACACACATTGAAAGCAATGACAGGAAAATAGATTTGGATGTTGTCACAAAATAAGTAAATTCAGCAGATCTTTGGCATAAGCGCTTGGGTCACATGAGAAAGAATGGCTTAAAATTCCTTGTTGCTGAAAATTTACTACCAGGTTTGAAATCCTACAATCTTGATCTTTGTGAGCATTGTATATATGGTAGAAAAAGAAGGGTTTCATTCATTAGAGGTGGCCATGACAGAATTTTTGTTTTTTAGAATTGATACACTCATATGTGTTTAGGCCTGTTCACATTAAGTCATTAGGAGGAGCATCATATTTTGTAACATTTATAGATGATGCATCTAGGAAGTTTTGGGCCTACCCTATGAAAAGTATAAGTGAAGTGTTTGGAATATTAAAAAAAATCCATGTTGTTGTTGAAGGAGAGACTAACAAATTTCTCAAGTTCTTGAGAATAGATAATGGTGGAGAATATTTCTCAAATGCATTCAAGGAATATTGTAACAGGTTTGACATAAAGCATGAGAAGATTGTGCCTGGTACCCCTCAATAGAATGTTGTCGTACAAAGGATGAATCACACCATTATGGAAAATGTGAGGAGTCTATTGTCAAATTCTGGTTTGGAGAAGCATTTTTGGGTAGAAGCTGTAAGGACAACTTGCTACCTTATAAATCTATCTCCAACTACAACCATGGATGCAGGCATCCCTAAAGAAGTTTTGACTGGTAAGAAGTTGAATTATTCTCATTTGAAAATATTTCAATGTGAAGCATTTGTACATATTCCCAAAGAAAATATAACTAAGCTAGATAAGAAATCTATGGAATGCATTTTTTTGGGATATACGGATGAAGAATTTGGTTATCGTTTATGGTATCTAGTCAAACATAAAATTACTAGAAGCAGGGATGTTATTTTTAATGAGTCATAAATGTTTAAGAGGATTGTAGGTGAGGCAAAGGTCAAGAAAGTTATTGAAAGGTTTGAAATTTAGTAGGAAAACATCCCACCAATGCAAGAAAATGGACAACAAATTTAGGATCAGGAAGGGCAGCAAGTGGAAAATGATGAACACCAAGAAGAAGGAATTTTACAGGAACCTTTATAGGAGATTCAACTTGATAATGCACCACCACAATTGGTTTGTGGATCTTATAGGCCTCATAAGCATTCAGAAAGGTATCCTCCTTCAAACTATATCTTATTTACTAATGTAGGTGAGCCTAATTGTTTTCAAGAAGCTTGTAAAGTTGAGCACAATAAAGAATGGAAGAAAGAAATGGAGGAATAAATGAACTCTTTTCTAGAAAATAAAACATGGGAGTTGGTAAAGCTCCCAAAAGCTATAAAGGCTCTACAAAAAAATTGGTATTATAATATTAGACATGAAGGCGACGAAAATAAGGGAAGGTAAAAAGGCAAGGTTGGTGGTGAAAGGAGTTTCCCAAAAAGAAGGTATTTACTTCATTGAGATTTTCTCACTTGCTATCAAAATGTCATCCATTAGACTCATTCTTGGTCTTGTTGTTGCTTTAGACTTAGAATTTAAACAATTAGATATAAAAACTTCTTTCGTTCATGATGAATTAGAGGAAGAAATTTATATGGAGCAGCCAGAAGGCTTCATAGAAAAATGAAAAGGGGACCTAGTTTACAGGTTGAAGAAGATTGTGTATGGGTTGAAATAGGCACCTTGACAATGGCACAAGAAATTTGATTCATTCATGTTCGAACATGGTTTTTACAAGTTGGAAGTTGACCATTGTGTTTATATCAAGAGGTATGATCAAGGAAAGCATATAATATTATTGTTATATGTGGGTGGCATGTTGATTGTTGGGAATGATAAGAATATGATCAATACATTGAACAAATATCTGGGCAACAAATTTTCAATGAATGTTTTGGGTCCAACACAATAGATATTGGGCACGAGGATCATGCGTGATAGGAAAAACAAAAGTTTTTGCTTGCCACAAGAAAAATATATCAAGAAGTTGGTTGACATGTTTAATATGAAGGATTCTAAGCGAGTTGGTACACCCCTTGCAACTCACTTCAAGCTAAGAGATGCTCTATGTCCTAGTGATGGCAAGGAGAAGGAAGAAATGAGCAAGATTCCTTATGCTTCAGTATTTGGAAGATTGATGTATGACATGATATGCACATGACTAGACATTGCATATTTAGTGAGAGTAGTGAGCAGGTTCCTTGCTAACCCAAACAAACAACATTGGCAAGCAATAAAATCCATTTTGAGGTATCTCAAGGGTACTAGTGCTTATTTTTTATGTTTTGGTCATAATGAGTTCATGCTTGAAGGATTTATAGATGTAGATATAGATAGTGATATGGACACCAGCAAGTCCACTACAGGTTATTTATATACATTTGCAAGAGTAGCAATATCTTGGGTGTCAAGGCTAAGAAGAATAGCATCTCTCTCTACGACAGAGGTAGAGTACATAGTTGTAACGAAGGCTTGTAAAGAGATGTTGTGGATACAGTGATTCCTAGGAGAGATAGGAATAAAGTAGGACACGTATGTGCTATATTGTGATAGTCAGAGTGCCATTCACTTGGCTAAGAACCTAATATTTCACTCAAAACCCAAGCACATTGACTTAAGGTACCATTGGATCTATCATGTGTTGGAGGAAGGGAAGTTATACTTGGAAAATATCCATATAGATAGGAACCCTGTTGATATGCTCACTAAGATTCTACCAAGAAATAAACAAGAGTTATGTAGAGGCATGATAGGAACTAATTCATGATTCTTCATTTGGCTTCAATTAGGAGAATGTTAAACATGAAGCTACAATGAAGACTTCAATGTTGTCCTCAACTATTTTCTCTCCGTTGCCGATGCTGAAAGATATCATCGACGCCAACCTACTACACCATCCATTTGCTACATTGTGTAGTCATGTATTCCACATGAGATAATTGGAGAATTGTAGAGCCTCCCTCATCTATAATTTTGTAATATCTGCTCTACCTGAGAAATTCAAGCCAAGGTAACGCCTTCCATGAATAATATAGGTCTCTGATTTTTTTGTTCTCCATTATTGTTTCTTGTGTTCTCCATTTCTGCTATAAGTTTTCTCTATGCTCTTTTTTTCTCTTATCATTAATTCCATACATGACTCAATTTAATGACCACCCATGATTGAATTTGGTCATCACTCAAATTTATGGCTTACTCGAGGCGTAATAATAAAAAAATAGAAAATTCTTTAAGCCAATTTTTCCAAACTAAAGCAAATAGTATTATGGTTATGATCTTCGTTAATTGCAAAGTGAGACCATGTTGCCTGTGAATAGAAATCGCTTATGAAATTGAAGTACGATATAAAATAGTGTCCCTCACATTTTCATATATGTATCTGATAATAGACTGTGCTAAATATCCATAAAGGGGTTTCGTGATGATGTTGGAATTTATTTTTCATCAAGAACATAAGTATTTGCCACTGAGTGAGCCAAAGATAGCATGAGAGCATGTCAGAATTAAAAAAAAAATATGGATTCAAAATTGTCAAAGCGAGTTTGTAGAATTCGTTTACCATAGGAAGGGAAGGCCAACATGATCCTTAGTGTAGGCAGAGTAAAAATATATTCAAAGTATGTATTTAAGCAGAGAATTCAAGTAGCTTTTCTACATTAAAACATGGATCATCAAATTTAGAGATGTAGTTAGAGAGTGGTCATATGGATGAGAAAAGGGAGATGGAGTTAATGGTGTTTGAGGATTATGAAAGAGCCATTGTGTAATTAAGAGCCATAGTGGTGTGAAAAACACCACTGGTCTGTGAACACTCTAAAGGCTTTGGTATAAGACAAATTTATTTCTCCACAGAGTTACAATATTTGTTTTTCAGGCATACATGTTATTAAGATTTCCATGCATACATGTAGTGCAATGGCCCATGGAGTCATCAAGTTGTGGAATGGACCACTCGAATTGGTACATGGTGGTAGGTGTAATGGTATCCTAGGTTGAAGGGGGGAATATGAGATCTCAAATGAGATGATTGATGAATGATTGGGATGAGTTTAATCACCCCAAGTCAATTTTAAAGGGGGGATCGTTATCTTGGTTTAGGTAAACATGACTTGTTCCTGTTATCAATAATATTCTAGCACGAGGTTTATTAAAACCCATAGTTTTTCCCATGGTATTATTTTATAATGTAGCCAAATGAATGTTTATTGGTAGTGGTGACCAACGGGATCCTAGCAAGGGTGTCTTTAGACACCACCATTTCTCTCGGTGTTTTGTGATCCTAACAAAATCTCTTCATTGTAAGTAAGTAGGAAGATTATTTGAGTGATTCATTTTCTAGTGAAAATTGATTAATATTAACTTTAAAATTATAAAAATTAGAATAGAAAATGAATTTCATTTTTTGATAAAGTACTTTTTTTTTTTTTAATTTAATAAAAATATGGTGGAAATTTTAAATATAAATAAATTTTTTCCAGTATTTGTCTTTATATTCTAGAATAATGTTGTGCCAATTTTTAAAAACTGCATGTTAGGAATGACAACAATTATTGTTAAATGTAATTATCTTGTAAATATGGGTTTACTATTCAGACAATTGCATAAGAATAGGAAGTTATGTAACAAATTTTTTCGTATTAAATTAATGACTGTGACAAAAATTATTGTTAAATATAATTATCTTTGTAAATCTGGGTTTACCATTCAAACAGTTGTGTGTGCATAGGGAGTTATGTAACAAAGTTTTTCATATTAAATTGATGATTTCCCAAGAGGCTTGATGTAATGGTTGGAGAGTCATTTTTGACCTTAAGAAATAAGAATTCCAATCCCTTGCCTCATGGAGGTTTCATTGACACATTGTTAGGGTTTTACCACTTAATTCCTTGTGTGGTTCAGTTTCTCATTATGTGCATTTCTTTCTTATTTATATATTTAATGGGATCGAATGCCAACAAGTGGTATTAGAGCTAAGGATGAGAAGAATCATGTGGTTTAAGAAGGCTTGAGTGAGGTTGTGTAATAAGTGTGAAGAAGTTCAAGGCGAAAGGCAAATTTATTAAAAACTATATATTTCTTTAAATTCTATAAAGTTTTATTTGAAGATTAGTCACCCTAGTGCTAGAAGAAAGTGTAGAGCCGCTACTACTATTTGTTAGAACCTTCCAACCCATATAATAATAGATGACACCAAGTCGGGATCACTAAGCCACGTAGATTAAGTCAAGCAAACCATAAGAGGAGAGTGTTGATTGAAGGATCTATGATTTTTTGAAAATTGTGACGCCAACAGGGTTGTCTCTAACACCGAAAATATTTGAGGGATAGCTGCATTCCTAAGCTATCAGTCAAAGTCGAGAAAAGGGATAGCTAGTTTTATAGAATTTTTCTGGTAGTATTCGGGTTATAATTGTGCATTCTCATTGTAGGGTGTATTACTAGTTAGCTAGGTTGTTTGCATCACATTGTGGGTTCAATTTTCGCTTTGATCTAAGCCAAACCATTTTTGGGTTTTTATGGGTTTGGTATGAGGAGCTCTAGGTTAAATTTTATTAATTTTCTGAGTAGTTTCAAGAGTAGAAATTCAAATTCTTCTAAAGAAAAAACAATAGCAACAATAATATTTTCTGGGTAATTCACACCTTTTGTGGGATTTTAGGGTTAGCTTGAATTAGCCCAAGGGTATTGTATATTTTGGTGTGAAGTTTCTAGTTAATTTTGCAAAAAATTTGGACCAAATTTGAGGGCATAAATAAAAATTCACCTCTAGTAGTAGGAGTAGAATTTATGGGCACTAATTCAAAGGTGCAACTTACTAATTTTCAGTTCTATTTCAAAGGCATGATTTATTATAGAAGAATATATTTTAAGGCCATCACTTCAACTTTTTCTATCAAGATCTTTATATGTAATTGATCCAATAAATATGATGAATTCTCCATTTCTTATGTTATTTGCAATTGAAGCATTTATGGGTTTATTTGGAAATATTATTTTATTTTTGCTACAATTTCATGGTTCTTGTTCTACAATTACTTGGAGAAATCTATGATAGAAGTTTTTAAGCAATTTCCTAATAAAATAGGAAAAATTATGAATCACAACATTTCAATGGTATCAAAGCATGATCTTGGCTAGTTGTGCAGAAGTTAGCATGATCATGGAGGTGTTAGACACACATGCATTGTTATTAGTGAAATTATGGACACTCTAATGACACAAAAATGGAAGAGTACATAGGGGATCATGGAGGAGTTGATGAGGCAGAGGCAACAATTTGTGAGGCAGAATCAATAGATTGTAGAGGGGATGGAACAAATGATACATAACTAGCAGACAAGACCAGTACATGCACACATAATGTAGTAGTACAACACCCATAAATATGGCCTGTATGGCCATCCTACCATGCCTCGTTTTCTGGATGAACTGGAGAAGGAGAAGCGTAGGTCAATAGTTGCATCATCATGTAGAGGAAGGAAGTTAGAGGGAGAGACTACAGGGCACTTCTGTTGGTTGAGACAAAGCTTCAAATATTAGGAGCCTAAGGAGGAGATTGAACATGTGGCAGAGGGCATGTAAAATTTTGAGGATCACGTGGATACACCTAGTGTGACACATGAGGCACACTTTTTGGAGTTTAATTTGGTAGCCCCGATTGACACATTGGTGGAGACAGTTGAACATACACCCATTGATGAGGCCTTAGGGGACACACATGTACCCACCATTGATGAGGTTCCAAGAGGTGTATCCCTAGTTGATGAGGTGTTAGGAGACACATAGGTACTTAGAGTTGTGAATAACTTTATAGATGTTACCTGCCCACAACAGTTTCATCAACTTCAGAACAACCTTCTAGCATTTGAAAAGAAGGCCATGACAATCCAGGAGACCATTCTGTAGTAGAATGAGGAGATGGAGGGCATGAGAGTAGTTCGTGCTAAGTCAGTAGCTAATTTTAGTCACGTTGGGGAACAGTTGGATTTCCAAATTGTACAACTAGAGGAGTACACATTGGAGCATCAGAGCAATGCTCTTTAGGCATACATAGGTGAGGATGATAACACTCTTAGGTTACCTTTGCACATTAGAAAGAGAGAGGCGGAGATACCTATACATATATCATGTGTTGATTAGGATTGTGAGATGAGGCGTCATGAGTTGCGCAGGGCATAGCATCCATAGGTGGTAGTTGTTCCATGCATGGGTGTTTGAGAATTCGATCTCTCTCTTAGGGTTGGATGGTGAGAGATATTGAGTTGGTATCGAATGGAGCCAGCTAGGTGCTTGGATATATCCATGCCTAGGAACATAGTCAAGTAGGGGGCATGTTTTATGAGAGGAGTTTGAGAGCCAGGCCATTGATGCGATCAAAGTGGGATTCCCTACCACAATATTGGTTTGGTTAATGGGGGTATTATAGGTGTGATGAATCTTGTGATCGAGCACCCACACACTTTCATATATCCATCAACACTAGTGATAGGATGGTTTCATAGGAGAGAAGATATATTTCATGACTTGTCTTGGCATATTGATTATGTGTGGGATCAAAGGGTGATTAGCCTACTCTGATAGGAGTTGGTAGGGGTAGGTGGCATCGACAGACCACCATAAAGGGTATTGAATGGAGATGGTGCTCTCTTAATGGTATATTGTACACATGATCTACTAGGGATAAGCATAGCATTATCAAGTCTATTAGCCTATGAGGAGTTAAATTGTTCAGGTCTATAAGGGAAAATGAAGGGATATGGTTGACATCATGGGCGGGTTACTAGTATTGTGGAGGATTCATTAACACATGTGGGATTCCTTATGGTACAGGGTGGTATGAAAGTGAGCGTTGGATTCAAATGGTGCCCAAAGTTGTGTTGTGGAGTTCAATTCTATACAGAGGAGTGCAGGGATGCATATTTATGTATAATAGAGCATGATGATGCACAATAGGTTGTTGGAGTGTTTCCACCAAAGAGATCTCCTGACGAGGATGCCAGGCACACCATTGGGTTTGACACACCTATATTTGGAGAGTGAGTTAATCACAAGGATGGTCGTGAGATTCCATTGATCACTCTGTAGCATTGCACACTAACGCTGGGGACTTGGTTATCATCTCTTGATGCTCTCATCACGAGAAACAAAATGTAAGAGGTTCATATGAGATATTTGGAAAAGACACAGTGCATTAGGAGAAAGTATTTCCAGCCATCACATATGATTAGGGTGTGATCTGGCATGTGCGTACTTGGGGATTGTTCGAAGTGTTGCGTGGGCAGCACGTACTCCAACCTTGAGCTCACATTTAGGGAGATTAAAGATACTTGTTGGGAGAGACATTATGATATCTCTTAGGATCACATATAGGAGTGAGTGGACCCATCTTGCAGACAAATATTTATAATCTATGTAGTTTTTCGCAGCAACTTCTGGAGGCAGGAAAACAGATCTCATAGTGTGGTATGGTGGGCATAGGGCAATCTTGCATGCACTAGAATGATTCAGGAAGTATGGAGTACATGTACTAATTGCATGGAGCGGTGCGAGACATGGTATGTGTTGGTTCCAATTGTTTTTATGACTATGTCACAGCTGATATGGCTATGGGATCCAAGGATTCAATTGGATTATTGGTCACTCTATTTCGTGACGAGTGTGATTAGGGTAGAGAGTGAACTAGTTCACTCTTGGTTTGACATATGGGGGAGCACGAGGGCCTTTGGTTCATGGCAAGAGAAGTTTCCCTAGTTACTGTGTGGAACAATATTGGCAGTAGATGGGTAAAAATTGATATCATGGAAATGTTAGGGCAGGATGAGCTTGTCCTTCACATATTTTTCATCAATAGGTTCCAAGAGGGGAGGTTACAATCTGCACATGATGGGTAGTTCGCCATAGTCAGAGTGGTGCAATGTCAACTTAGTGGCACCCTTTTGAAACTAGCATAGGATCCAAGAATCACAACATTTTGCAGTTCAAATATAGTTAGGGGTGATCTGGTCCCTACAGGGGAAGATCAATTATATATTCCATTGCCTTTTAATGGTCTGTTGTTGCAACGGGGGATTTCACTAGCATGGCGTGATGATCAACAAAATGAGATCAGGGGGAGCTCATGTGGACAATAATTCATCTCCACAGGGGTTGGATTGTATCTTCAAGAGCCTAATCCCGAAGTACATGAGATTGACTACTAAGTAGGGTAGCTTCACGATGTGCTTCTCAGGATTTTTATTACTGTGATGCTCTACTCATGGTAAGTATGTAGAGGGCTCTGGGGTTTATACTTGGTTGGAAAATGGGTGGAGTAAGAGGTGTTTTATGTTG
>APFE030461714.1:0-33013 GCA_000404065.3 Pinus taeda | reverse complement strand
TCTTGGAATTGCATCCTGAATAATCATGAACTTAAGTAAAATGGGATAGACAATTTTCCTCCTTAAGGTAGGATGGATGACAAGGTAAGATTTTGAGATGTTGAATTTGGACTAGTTTCTATTTTAATATTTATAACCTTTTTATAACCAATTTTGAAAAATCTAAAAAGATTTACAAGATTTATACTTCAAGAGGAGTTCACTAGGATTGTATTGTAATCTTAGAATGCAATTATAACTAATTTCCTAGAAATTATTCCTTTTCTTTAATACTTCTAATTATTTTAAAAGTAAATATCGCATTGCTTGTTTTTGAGAAACTCTTTAAATACAGCAAATGTCAAATAGAAAATGCCTTACAGTTTTATTTTCTAGTTTTGCTAAAGAACATATAAAATGCCTATTAAAGGGAAGGGGTTAACTCCTCAGGTTGAACATTTTTTAAGCTAAGGCATTAACCAGGGAAGAGAACTCCTCAACCCTGACAAATCTGTAGCATGAAGGTCGATGGCCTATCTTTTCAACAGCCTCCTGAAACGGTCCAACCACATTTTATGGAATTATTGGTTGTTTGCCTTATTCTCAATGGAGCTTTGCTCAATTTCAGGACTAAATCTCCAATTTGGAATTGCTTAGAACCAGATGAGATTGAATCAAATGATGACTTGATGATCTGCTGATGTTTCGCATGAATAATTTTGGCTTTTTCTCTTTCTTCTTCTAATTTCAAGATTTGGTCATGCCTAAGTTGTAAAGAAGAAGAAGGATTTTCTGCAATAAATTGAAATAGAGCTAGGGAAGGAAGAATAAGATTTGTTGGTAGTACAGCTTCTTTTCCATAAACGAGTTTAAATGGGGAAGAACCTATAAAAGCTTTTTGCGTTATCCTGTCAGCCCATAGTGCAAATATTAAAGATTTGTGCCAAGTCTTGTGATTCTGTTCGATAGTTCGTTTGATAATTTTAATAAGGTTTTTGTTTGTAGATTCTGCCAAACCGTTACCTTGAGGATAATATTTGGCTGAATATTTAAGTTTGAAACCTCTTTTGATCGCGAAATCAAACATAGCATTGCCTGAAAAGTATGATGCATTATAAAAAACAAGAGTGTTCGGGACACCAAACCTGGTAATGATGAATTGATCTATGAATTCAATAATGGCTTCAGAGTTTGTTGTCTTTAGCGGAATTGCTTCAACCCACTTGGTGAAGTAATCGGTAGCAGTAAGGATATACTTGTGCTGTTTGGAAGAATTAGGAGTACTTTCTCCAATAATGTCCAATCCCCATTGCTCAAATGGTTGTTCAATGTTGACCGGTTGCAGGGGAAAGGCTGATTTCTTTAGTCTTCCACTTGAAGTTTGACAACTTGGGAATTTCCTTACATATTCATGGGCATCTCTAAACAGAGTGGGCCAGTAATATCTGGCATGGATGACTTTGTGAGTTGTTGTATCAGCTCCGAGGTGGCCTCCTGCTGGTCTGTCGTGCAATTCCTGCAAGACCTTTTGTGCTTCCTGTTTCTCAAGGCATCTTAGTAAAATGGAATCATAATTTTGTTTAAACAGAACATCATCAATAGTGGTAAAATTCTTTGCTTTCAACCTTATGGCCCTTTTGTTTTTGTAGGACAAGTTGGGAGGTGCATATCCATTTTTTAGGTAAAATATTAAATCATCGTACTGTGATTCAAAATCGGTGGCACTTACCTGATTGATGATTTCAGGTTGATCTGTATCGCTTGATTCTGGAATGTTGGATGCGCCTCCCAATAACCTGCAAAAACCTTGACCTCTAACAATCTTTGTCGGCTTTATTTCTATGTCGTATTCCTGAAGCGTTGTTACCCAATTTGCCATTTTTTCTCCTAGTTCTCTCTGGATTAATAGTTGTCTAACTGAGGAGAAAGGAACTATAACTTTTGTATGGGCTTTCAGCAGGAATGGTCTATAGTGTTTAACCGCTTTATACACAGCAAAGGCTTGTTTTTCTACTTCATAATAGTTCAATTCTGCACCTAGAAGATTTGAGCTATAGAATGAAATCGGTGCTTCCAAATTGTGATCGTTGATCTGCGTTAGTACTGCAGCGTAAGAAGAATCAGATGCGATGGTGTACAATGTAAAATGATTAGAAAAATGTGGAGTATTTAGAGCTGGGGCATTGATTATTGATTTCTTGATTAATTCAAATGCTTCCTTTTCTGGTACTCCCCATTTGAAGACTGGATTTTTCTTAATCATAGTTTGAAGTGGTAAAATAATTTGAGAAAAATCTTGAATAAATATTTTTAAAAAATTAATTTGGCCTAAGAACGACTGCATGGATTTTTTATTATGAGGAAAAGGGATTTCAGAAATTTCATTAATCCTGTCTGGGTCGATATAGATGCCATCTTTAGATACAATAAATCCTAGGAGCCTACCTTGATCAAGAGCGAAAAAATATTTCTTAGGGTTCAGAGAAATACCGTATTTCTTACAGCGTTGGAAGATTTGATTCAAATCTTGCAAGTGATTAGATCTCTCTCTTGAAAATACAGTAATGTAATCTAAATAGACAACTATTTTTCTATTAATTAACCCTTTGAAAGCGATATCCATCGCCCTCTGGAACGTGGCTCCTGCATTAATAAGTCTGAAAGGCATCTTCTGATAAGAATATGTTCCCCACTTTGTTCTAAAGGTTGTCTTAAGTTGGTCATCAGGGTGAACTAGAATTTGATTATACCCTGAAAATCCATCCAAGAAGGACATTAACTCTAAACCAACCACTCATTGGAGTATCTGCTCCATAGTGGGTAATGGGAAATTATCTTTTAGACTTGCCTTATTTAAATTCCTGAAATCAATACAAATTCTTATGTCGCCATTCTTCTTTCTAACTCATACCATATTGGAGACCCAATTCGAGTGTCGTACAGGAAAAATGATCTTAGCTTTTAAGAGCTTGTTGAGTTCAGATTTTATCTGACCCTCTAGGTTTGGATGTATTTTTGTCAATTTTTTTTTAATTGGTTTCTGCTCGGGAAGCATTGGGATAGTGTGCTGAATAATAGACGTGTCATATTTTTTTAGATCATCATATCTCCAAGAGAACACATGCTTATTTTTTCGTAACAAACTAATAAATGATTCCTTTTCCTCTATAGAAAGTCCTAATCCTAAATTAATATTTTGAGGATTTTGTTTGGTGCCAAGGTTTATTAATTAAAACCTTAAGGTAGAGCTCTGAATTTTTGTATTAGATACATGTTTGAACCTATCTTTAATATCGTAAAGGTCTTCAAGCTTTACTACACGCTTAGGGATTGAATTTTCTTCATGTTTACCTCGTATTTGAGTATCATGCTCATCTTCCTCAATGATTTGATTGTCATAGGATTTTTCAGAGGTCAAAAATTGTAAAATGTCTTCGTCATGGTTAAACAATCTCCAATTGGTTACGTTATCTGGAATGGATGGCCTAAAAAGTAATTCTACTGAAAACTTATCGGGACTATAGTCCTCTGAAGGGAGCAGCTTGGAAGCGACATTGGCCAGCAAATCAGTTGTGGAGTTCTGCGCCCTGGGTATGGAAGATATATTGAATGCTAGGAAATGTGAGGTAAGTTCTTGTACCAGCAATTGATAATGCTTAAGATGGTTCGAAAGACAGTGAATTGTATTCCTTACCTGCTTAACAATTATTTCAGAGTCGCCAAAGACCTTTAAGTACTAAACTTTGAGGCCGATTGCTTTATATAGTCCTTGGACAAGCGCTTCGTACTCAGTTGTGTTATTAGTGCATTCAAATTCTAATCTACAGGACATCATTGTTTTTTCTCCTTGTGGGCTGACCAGAATGCATCCTGCTCCTGATCCTTCACTGGACTTAGATCCATCAAAAAAATATAAAGACCAAAATAATGAATTATCTACAGTTTTTGTTACAACAATCTCATTAACATTAACGCATTTAGACCTATCGGTCTGTGAAAAGTTTTCGATTTGTGATGCGAAATTGTCAACTTAGAAAGGGGATTATTGGGCAATATTATTACCGAAAAATGACTCTGAAGAATAGTTTCCTAGGATATTATTGTTGAATGCGACTGGCTGGTTTTCTTGTTCAAATTCTGTAACAGTATGGGTCATATGTTTCTCACGATCAATCTTTATTTGATTGGGCTTTCCCTTATAAGGGAGCCACATATGTGACCAATCGGTGGAGATATACCCATGGAGTTTTTCTAACCAATCCCTGCTTAAAATCAATCCATAAAATTCAGGTATATCGGCGATTAGAATATCGATCCTTTGGACAATTCTTGGATCTGTCGATAACCTGATTGTTACAGAGTTTATTTCTCCTAGGACTTAAACTTTAGTTTTGTCTAACTGCACGATGTGAATAGAAGACTTCTGGGGTTCTATATTCAGTTTGGAACAAACTGAAGCAGGAATTATATTGGAATATGCTCCAGAATCAATTAAGCAGTTATGCAGATTTCGATTATAAATTTCATAAGTCAGGAGAAAAGGAGGGGTATGGGAGTTTGATCTATCTTCAATCAGAATTGTGTCGGTTGCCTCAACTCTACCAGCAGGGGATTGTCCTGAGTCACTTGCAGCTTTAGTGGTGGGAAGAGGGGAAGAAGGGACGGCGTTAAACTCTTTGAGTAGTAATTTTTTCTGATGTTTTAATTTACTAAGTTCAAACATGGTGATGTTTTCCTTAGTTTTCTTCATGTGATCAACAATGTTGTAATCCATCGAATCAGAAATTACCAAATTCTTAGATGGTGAAGGTGTAGTAGAAGATGATGGCTAATTGTTAGATACTGTTGCAGATGGTTTTCTAACGGGTACCTTTTCCTTTACAGTATTGGTTCCGGCACTCCTTTTCTTAGGATTAGCTTGGATAGTTTCGGGAGCACCTTTACTCCTTGTAGTGACAGGAAAGGCTTCTTGTTCGGCATTAGTATCGGAATTAGGGAGTATAAAGTCCCACATTCCGTGACATTCAACTACTTCCTCTTCTTCTCCTTCTGATGGTATAACTGTTTCTTCCTCTTATTCTTCCTCAGGATCCGAGTCTGCATATGATATAACATTAGGGGGTTTGGACTCGGGTTTCTTGAAATTCCTATATGGTTTCTTCGTTGAGGATTCTGATACTTGTTTCTTGATTTCAACCATTTCATTCGACATAGTTTTGAGGACTTTTTGAAGGCCCTCCATGTCATATGGATCCTTAATGTTCTTTTTCTTAGAGTCGTCTTTAAAGGACACTTTGTTAGATTTTCTTTCTTCCAAGGCAGTTTTCTTTTCTAAGGCGATTACACGTTTTTCTACAGCGAGTGCTTCCTTCATGTTCTCGGCTAATGTGGGCTGTTTGGCCCTATCAACGAATATAGAAATGTTTGAAGGCAAAGCAGTGATGTACCACTCGCTTCTAACTTGTTCGCTTGGCTTATCATCAGTGGGGATCTTGTTCAAGAGTTTGTTAAATCTGGAGTTGAACTCCTTGATGGGTTCTCTTGATTCGATCCTTAAGTTTGAAAGATCATGGACAAGTGTAGCTAAGGATCTGCCATCACCGTATTTGGTGAGAAACTGTTCCTGGAAGATATTCCAACTCATGATGGATCCAGAGGGTAAGGAGAAATACCAAGACCCTGTAGATCCTTGTAGTGAATAGGGAAACAATCTTACTACCACATCCTCTTCAGTGACTCCCTTTAGATTGACTGACAGCATAAAATTGTTAATATGTTCTTCTGCAGAAGTTCCAGCATCTGGATTGAATTTGGGTAACCATTTTTCGGGGTAATCGGGTAATGGATGTAAAGGTGCAGGCATAGTAACCGCACCAGGACTTCTCCATGGTCTTTGGGCCATTTTAGGATTACCGACGTTCGGTTGTGGTATTCCAGGTGTTTGAGGTGGAGGCAGGAGTACTGACTGAAAATATTGTGATGCTTGAGAGGAAGTCCATTGGTGAACAACTATATGAAGTGGTGAAGTGGGTGTATGACTTCGCACAGGTGATGATGAAATGGAAGATGATGGAGAAAGGGTATCGCTACCAGAACCTTCAGTTGTCTTTTTGATCCTTTTCCTTTCGGGTAAAGGAAATTCGGGTGGCTCAATACCTAGCTTTTCACTTTGGAGTCTGGTAAGATGAGGGGGTAAGTGAAATTGCGAAGTGTGACTGCCTTGTGATACTTCAGATCTAGGAGGGGATATTGAGAAGCCTTGAAGTTTTTGGATGATGGATTGAACTTCAGGGGACTCCGACTTAAGTGTTCTGAAGTATGATGTAATTGAGCAGTAGTGGTTGATTCCTCTTTGTCTCGTTTGGATACTGGAGATTCAGAATGCGAACGAGATGTCCGAGGAGAGGTGGAGGGTGAGTTACTCTTTGAATGGTTTGTAGGTGTTGGCTTACTCTCCATTCATAGCGGATGGCCCTCCTTCTAGCGCCAGAAATGTTGAGGCATCGGAAATCGCTGCCACAACATCGGGGATAACCACCCAGTCCGGACCTTGGTACAGCTCCTTTTCCGTTTGGAATGGTGGCTCCGACTGGAGATAAAGGACCAGTTTCCCGATAATGAAATAAAATGGATGGATGGGTGATGAATAAATTGCTTAAATGATAGGCGAATAACTTATTCTATTGACAAAAATAGGGAAACTAATACTAATCCTGGGAACAACTTATTCATTCAGAATGTAGCATTAAATAATCTTTATCTATTTATCAGGCATATAGATGACTCAGTGAAATAAATAAAAATGTTCAATCATTCAAAGATTGCTTCACATGAATAGTTGCAATGAAGCGATAAATACAAATTACTACATTCACTGTTCATATCATCGATACATATATACGTCTGAAAGGAGAGCATGTGATAAACAACCAATAGTGGATTGCATAAAGAATGTTGTGAAAAACACACACACACACACACAGATATATATATATATATTATATTATATATAGTTTATATATAAGCGATAATAGCAAGAGCAATTTCAATAACAATTCATATAACGAAAAAGAATACAGACACAGATAATAGTACCATGTGAGCTATAGATCGATCCGAAATATCAATCGTTATTCAAAATTCCTTTTTCAACACAGAAATGCTTTCAAACAATGACAGTAGTGCACAATTGCATAAAAGCCTTCCTTATAAAATTCGGAATAATTGGTCAAGTTCCATAAAAGAATATCCCTAAAGTACAATAGTGCAACTTCAGGGTTTAAGTCATATAAAAAACTTTTACGACCCTTTCTAAATGCATGAAAGGGTCTTTAAATACTACTAAACTAAAAAAATATATGAAACAAAATCCTACTAAATTGGTATCAGTAAATCTGGTCTACTTCTCAGGGGGGATTTGGCAGTCGGTGAAATGAGTCATGCCTCAGGTTGTTTGCCCTTAAACCTTATCTGGCTTATCGCGAGCATTGGTTCTACTTTTGGCGGTTTGTTGAGGCGTAAACTGAATTGGGCGGCGAAGGTGGCATCCTGGGTCAGGTATAATATAACCAACAGCATCGGTTAGGCACTTCAAGACGGCTCTTTGGATGTATGGTTTGATTAAAAAGAACCAATACGCATCCCATGTTAGACTGTTGACTCCAGCGATCAATCTTGCGCTTTTCTCCAGGTCCGGATAGCATGAATGCTCCAATATATTTGCTGTTGTTAATTGACCTGGAGTGCATTGGGAAATTATGTTAAATAAATACAATGTATTATTTACTAATTCAACCAAATTTCCACTGATTTTCCTGCATCTAGAAGTCGCTCTTTCTGCTTTCATCAGTTGTGATTGCCATTCTGTGAATAATATCTCTTTGTGCGATTCTAGAATTCTTGGTAGATTAGTTGCCCGGCCTACATCTGAATCCTACCATTCTATAAAGTTTGTCAGTGTTTCTTCTGCCTGATCCAAGTCAACCCTTGCTTTGTCTACCTTTTCACTTATAGATGCTGACAATTCGCACAATGGTTCTGCTCGTATGAGATGTTGACATAACAGCTTAACCTGATTAATCAATCCCTTATTTAGCTGGAGCGCTTCTCCTTTAAGTTCATCTATCTTAAGGAGATTTTTTTCTTGCTCAATTTGAGTGGTCAATTGAGCGATTTGTTCATCTTTTTCTTTCATTGTTCCCTTAGTCGATATTCTTAACTTCTCCACTGCCACTGATAGCTCCTTTTTCCTTTGTATTGCGCCTTCATCTATCCTCTATTTTTGCTCTTGTAATTGCTTGACTAGCTGGTTATTGTTCTGCCGCTGTACTAGCAATTCTTTCTCTGCCTGCTCTGCCCTCTGCTGAACTTCTGATAGTCTCGCCTGTAATGAAGAGATATCCTGATCCTTGGCTTTCAAAAAATTTCTCACCTCCGTTGCTTTATCAATAGTCACTGAAGAATATGCTCCAGCGAACTATGATAGCTTGGTTAAGTCATCGGAGGGGTTGAATTCCTCTTTCCATACAACATTGCCCGTCACTATTAATTCAAGGAATGGGGAAGGTTGATCAGTTATTCTCCTTTTCCTCTGTCGCTTTACAACGACTTTATGCTTGGGGATGTAAAATATATCTAAAGGGGGGATCTCTTCAATTTGCAAAACGATCTCTCCCGTTGGATCTTTAGGAATTATCTCTAGTTCTGTTGTTTTGGGTAGGCTGCTGGTTTCACCTGAAACCGGTTTCGATGTCGCCTCCTGTGTATCACCTTCCTTTGAAACCTCATCATCTTTTGAGCACTCTAAGTTATTGATGATTGTACTGAATTGATTCCACTGCTGAAGCAAATTCGGATCAACTAATGAATCATGGTTATCTTTAGAGCTGCTCTCCTCTTGGGTCTTTGCTTGGGTTTCTTCTTGTTGCTGTGCATTTTCCTGAGTTACCTCTTGCCTTTGGCTATGTGTTTCCTCCTGCTATTTTGATGTAGTAGGAGGTGGTGTATTATGTCGATGTTCAGACTCGCTTGACCTGGTTGCTGTCGGTACAGTTGCTAACAGGTCTAGAGGCAGAGTTTGCAACCTCTGTTCTCTGATTCTGTTAAACTCAACTAGCCCTTCATCATTATAAACATTTCGGGCAAGCGACTTGACTTGATATAGTGATTCGGCTGATGCAAATAAATCTTCGAATTTGTCTTCTTTGTGCTCGACCTTGGCCAATTTGGCCTGGTCGAGCGCATTGTAAGCGATCTTTCTTGGATCATACTGCCTCCTTGGTAGAGTAGCCAGGGTGAGAAAATTCAATTTCCCGGCTTCCTTCTCTACTTGCTTGATGTCATGCAGGGTATACATACCAATTCGCAATGGAAAAGAAGGCCAAACATGTTTTTTAGCTCTTTTCAGGGTTTGGGTAACCCCTTCAGCACTGATTTGATAAGCTACCTCCCTGGCAAGTAGCTTATCGGGGATGTAAAGTGGTAGCACATGTGGCTTAGCCTGACTGCCAAAAACTATGATATAGGTGAATTTCTCCTCCCCAAACCAACTCACTACTGAAGTCAAATCTACCGTTGCTTGCTTGGATATTTTAGGGGCAGGCTTATTAAAAATTGAATAATGAATTGGTAACATAAAACCGTTGCAGATTTGGTACAGGTGGTGTTTATGACTAGTCTTCCAAATTTTTCGATGATATATGTGAATGGGTGTGGGCTCTTGCGACGTCCACCTCCATCCCAGTACAGGAAATTCAGAATTAAAACACAACACATCCATAATATATGCACTATAGTAAAATGGCAGAATAACCCTCTCTGTGACACGATAGTCAGACCTGAAGTCAAGAATGGCTTTGGCTAACTTGTCGGACAATATGACCGCCCAGTCCATGATTTCTCCACTGCATGTTGCCTCCATTAGGGGGACCATTTCTATGGTGATATTGGCAGAGTCATGCAATCCCCATAGCCTACACGTCATAATTCCAGCATAACAGTAAGGTGAACACAGGGAGTCAACTGAGTACTTACCTGAGGTTTCATGCTTGTGTTTTGCTGGATTTTGTCTCCAGCCTCGAATAGGTTCAGATTCGGTCTCGTTCTCGGCTCGAAACTTCTCCAAAAACGTAGCATTATACTTCTTCTCTTCTCATGGCAGGTGATACATTAGCCTTAGGTCTTCAGCTCGAAACGAACCGAAAACCCTCCGATCCGTAGATTCAAATAGTCTATTGATAATTGGAAGCTCTTGGAGTGCCCACCTTACCACATCTGTGTAAGGAAGAACCTTCTCCTGAGCCGCTATTCTGTGTAGGAAGGAGTCAGCCAAGTCTTTTAGATTGGCATCAGATTTGCTGGTATTGTCGCATAGAATCTCCACTTCGGTCACCATTGGCCCTTCGGCCTCAATCAAATTATAAGTCCCTTGCCAAGTGGTCTTGGGGAGTCCTAAGCATGTTGTATCTGATATTAGTCCTTTGTTCTTCCCGGTTGGATCAGCGACAGTTAGCCCTGCGGCTGGCGAAGCAGTAGGCATTGTAGTCTTCTTGGATTTCTTTCCCATTCCACTTTATTTTTTTTCTGTGAAAGAATTCTGCGCAGAGTGAAAGATAAGCGCAACACATGAAACAATATCATGAATCGAACAGAATGAAATATATATATATCTTGGCGCATTCACAGTAATTAATCGACTTAAGGTGGCCTTAGGATCAAATACGTGGATGGATTCAAGCCTGCCTTTCTTATTAAATGGTTGTTATGGCTTGTCAGTATCATTAATTACAATTGCTTCGATTAATGGATAAATGATTTATTTGAAGCATGTTGAGGGCGATTTGGCAGTTTGAACACGGATGAGCGGCTTTTCCAAAGGATATGGCCTTAATTACGAATAAATCAAATCAAACTATCTTTATGACTGTTACCTTGAGAAATGTGTCATTTACCCCTTGCGAAATCGGGCATCGAGGAAATGCTAAGTTATTGCATTGGTTTTGCTTGGAATCCCCGATCGCCGATATCCGATATCGCATCGCGTCGGGCATCGTGGGTAGTGCCGCATAGGATGAGGGCATGGTGAATCACCGATTGCTGATAGCGATATCACATCGCATCGGATGAGGAGAAGCTTAGTCATGCTTTAGATGTTATCGCCGATTGCTGATTTCCGATTTCACATCGCATGGTAGCAAAGATCATTACTCGTGTCACTTTATTCTTTGTCGATATCCGATAGTGATTTCGCATCGGCGAAAACCAATATGTCCCTTTCATTGTGTTTTCTTTGTCATTGTGATATGCGATTTTGCGATCACTTTATTGCAATGATAAAGATAAATCATTTTATATCTGGGTTTTTTGATTGGTTTTATTAAAAAGCCTCTTTGCGAAATAGAACTTTAAATTGATACCAATTTGAAACAAAAAATTAAAAAGGGACCCATTTCACATTATATTTTTTTGGAATTTTAATGATATGAAATGGGGGGTTGTTGTAGGGCACAACAGCTGGATAGTTGGCCATGATCAAAGAGTTTGACTTTGAGATTAGGTACATCAAAGGCAAGGAGAATAGAGTGGTAGATGCTCTTCGTAGGAAGATACATGTGAATCACTTAGTAGTTGTGAGCTCTTATGGGATTGATTTACAGGACAATATCTTGTGCGCAGGACAACAAGATGTCAGGTATATGGAGATTGTATATAGGTTGTAGCAAGGTGATAGTAAAATTACAAGTATAAGTATAGGTGCAAGTACAAGTACATGTATTGGTATAGGTACAAGTGATTTTTTAGGTATAGGTACATGTACAATTGTAGTTGCATAGGATTTGTACTATCATCCTACAGTAGATGGATTGGTCAAGTTTTGAGACAAGATATATGTACCAGATAGCAGTGAGCTCAAAAAGGTGATTTTGAGGGAGTTTCATCTGAAACCATATTTAGGTCACCTAGGTTAATAGAAGAAACTCACAATGGTGAAGAGATATTATTATTGGCCAAATCTAAAAAGGGATGTAGAAGAGTTTGTGACGAGATGTTTCAATTTTCATCAAGTGAAGGTAGAGTACAAACATCTAGGTGGACTGTTAAAGCATATCATTATTCCCAAGTGGAAATGGGAGGTCATTTCCATGAATTTCATAACAGGGTTGCGAAAGACAGTGAAACAACATGATTCCATCATGGTCATTATGGATAGGTTACCAAAGGTTGCACACTTTGTTCTGGTAAAGTTTACATTCTCAGCTAGTGATGTGGCATAGGTATTCATCCGGGACATGGTGAGACTACATGGTGTTCCAAAGAAGATTGTATCAGACAACGATGAAAGGTTCACTTCCAAGTTTTGGAAGGAGTTATCTTGGGCACTGAGTTGGCCTTCAACACAAATTATCACCCACTGAGTGATGGAAAAATAGAGAGGGTCAATAGGATATTAGAGGACATGTTGAGGATGTATGTGATGCATCAACAACAGAAATGGCAACAGTCTCTCCCTTTGGTTGAGTTTTCATACAACAATGGTTATCAAGAGTCATCGAGGATGAGTCCCTTTGAGGCATTGTATGGGCAGAGTTGTAATACTCCCATTAGTTGGATTGATCTAGTTAGCAAGGTATTGATTGGACCATATATGTTGGCAGACATGGAACAGGAGTTGTAGGTGATCAAGAAGAATCTCAAGGCAAGATAATATAAGCATAAGAGTTATGTAGATAGGAACATGTTGTTCAAGGATTTCTAGGTTGGGTAACATGTGTAATTGCGCATCAACCCAAAGAAGAGCTCCTTACAGATTGGATCATGTGCTAAAATGGCACCACAATTTTGTGTACCATTCAGTATCATTGAGAGGGTTGGGCTAGTAGCCTATCTACTTACACTACCTTTGATAGTGGAATTACATGATGTTTTCCATGTCTCATTGCTTAATAAGTATGTTAAAGATGTTGATCATGTGATTGAGTGGTCTGTATTGTAGGTGGAGCAAGATAGAGAATTCTAGCTAGAGCCAGAGTGTATATTGCAGAAAAGGTGATAATTCTCTCGAACTGGGTAATTGAGAAAGTTAAAGTGCAATGGAAGAACTTTGGGCCTGATGAAGCTACATGGGAGATGGTAGATCAGAAGTGGGCTATGTATCTTTCCTTGTTTTCCAGTTGAGGCAAAGTAACTTGATATACTGGTTTGGTAGTTTCTTATGGCAGTTTAGTTTTTGTTTTATGTTGGTTTAGTATATGATTTATAGTGATTGGTATATGCTTTATGATGGTTGATATATGTTATATGATGTTTTGATATATATGCTTAGATATTATGTTAGTATATGTTTGATATATGTCTTGATATATGATTTGGAATATGTTCTGGTATATATATTTTGATGATGTTGTTATATGTACACTCGTGATGTAAATATTATAACGATTTGTGTTATAAATCTCCACTATACAGTATGGGTGTTATGTTATTACGCTATCATGTGGCTATGTTATCATCATTTTATGATTTCATATGGGTTGGAACTCAGCAAGATGATCATTGTAAATACCGTAATGTGTTGTGTTATAAAGCTCCACTATGAGGCATGTTGTCATGTCGTCATGATTTTATGTCTTAAGTAAGTCTTTCATTGTAAATACTGCATCAAGATTTTATATAATGCTCCATAAGAAGTATGTCTTCTTTCAGTAGGTTTTTGAGGTATATGTATGATTGAACACCAAGGACGGTGTCCCTTAAGGGGGAGGACCCTGTAACAGGCTTGGTGAAAATTATATGTAATAAATGTTAAAAACAATAATCACGGATGATTGGGACACTTATTCCAAGTTGAATGTTTGGCAAGACAACCTACATGATGTTCATTTGGTTACTTATGGCTAAGTAAATTGGCAAAGGCAATGACTAAGGAATTAAAAGAAAAAATGGAATTTTTGGCACGATTATTTATGAAAATAATGGAAATTAGGAGAAAAGCAAGGTGAAAGGTCACAGGTTGCATGTGAAGAGGAAAATGAAGGAAAATAATGGAAAATGAAGGAAAATAATGGAAAATGAAGAAAATAGAGGCCGCATTCATAAAAAGGCTTCGGAGGATGAGTTGCTAGAATTTTTTCAGTTTAGTGTTGGAGCTCTCTCTCATTATTCTCTTTCCCATACTCTTGGATACTTAGAGTTTTCTTGGAGCACTCTTGGAGGGTGTGGCATACTTGGAGCAAGAAGGCAAAGGAAGAGCAAGCAAGTGAAAGAAGGCATCACCATTAGCAACTACATCATATTTTCTTATAGTTACTGAGTTGTATGTATGATTTCTTCTCTAGTTTTCATGTGTAAAGGTATTGATGTATTTATGGATTTGATGGTTGATATGTTTATTGTATTTATGTTCCTATTATGTTGGTTATATGCACATTTTATGACAATAACTATGTATGGCTCTCAACATGTTTTTACTTGTATACGAATGGATAATGTGCCTATGACCTAATAGATGATAATGTAGAAAATGGCATGAGGAAACAATGGTTCATTGTCATTCTCATATAAGTACAATATCCCTACACTTAATTATTTTTTTTACACCTGTAGTTTACATGTTGATGATATGTTTGATGAAATTCCTATCATGGCTATTAGGGATCCAGTCAAGGTCTTGAGCAAGTATTTTATTTAGTACTTTAATTTTCATGTTAATTTAATAATTTGAAGAGATGGATCAATTCTGGAAAGTGCCATAGGCTTTGAGACCGAAAAAGTGGCTTACATCTTGGGGTCGCTAGCACAACACTGAAAATTTTGGTCTACATTCATTAGCAGGTAGGCCTGTGAGAGCAAATTTAGGTTGTTAGTCACTCCCTTTCCCATAGAATGAGAGAGACTATGGCTCAAGAGACCAAAAACAACAATGGCACCTAGGGATAGGCTTTTTGAGTGGTTGACTTGTCCTCTGAGGGTTCTATTGACAATGTTCGATGTTTGTATGGTTTTTTTTGGTCAGTTCCACTTCCTTAATGTGACTTAGGAGGTTGAATCATATCATAGTGGCCTATCATCACATGTTTACCCTAGCTGGGTTGTTGCATGGGTAGATTTTGGAGGAGGGTGTTACAATTGCCATTCAAAGGATTCACATTACCATAGTCCTTATTTCGAGTAACCACCATAACATCATATTTAGGCTTTTTGGAGGAAAGAATTAAAACTTTTGTAGAGGAAAAAGGGTCTTGAGAAACCATGTGGGTCTCTTGATTGGGAAACGAATCGGTCAACACAGCAAGAGAAGTGGAGGATTTTAGAAACTAGTTCACTTATAGATGGTGAGGAAAGTAACAAGTAAGGTACTCCTCATTGTAGAACAAACATGGGTAGTAGGGATTTCGTTTCTCGTCAAAGGACTAATTTATTTGTTTATCCCGTGGTGAAGAATATTTATTCTTATCGTCTTTTCCTTTCTTCTTTCTTCCTAGTTCTTGTTGAGGTTTGCCTTTATCGGATCTAACGACATTTATCTCGGAAGAAGAACCCACAAGAGGATAGGATGAAGGGTTTTGACAAGAAGCAGTGAGAGAAGCACCAGATGGTTTACTCACTCTCTATGAACTAGTAGTACTAATGATGCCATTAGTAGCATGATATTCTTTACTAGGAGTTGGAGGAACAATATTTGAAGTTCTCAGAGCATCTGGTATCTTTTCATAGAGTGTGTTAGATTGGGTATATATGAGGTCCAAATATTTAGCATGAGGAATCACTTTCTTTTCAATCACTGCCCTTCCTTTTGCTACATCCTCTGTGATAGATGGAAACAAGAATTTAATGAACCGTTTTGATAACAATTGATCTGGAATATAAGTATTAACCAACCAGTGATGACACTGCTACTCATGAATGTGATCTAAGATGTGAGTAGCTTTATTTCATTTAAATTTGGTCAAAGGTTCCATTCTAATTTCATAAAATATGGGAAACTAGAAATGTGTGAGGGAGTTGTTAGGAAGGTGTTAGCTAATGAACTAAAATCATGAAACAATACTCTAGATAACTCAATATACCATTTAGTTGTGGTCCCTGTAAGAGTACATTGGAAAATATGTAATCATATGGAATTAGCATTAAGGGAGTTCGAAGAACACCATAGATGATACATCATGACATGGGTTGATTGGTCTTCTCAAGGATTCGCATTGAATTTTGGGATATCAGAAGGCAATTTGGTAGGAATTATCGACCACCAAGACGAATGCACAATAGGACCATTGGCAATTCGAGTCAAGTTTGGAATTTCGAGAGTTGCCATAAAAGGTATTTTTTAGTTAAAATCTTGTGGAGGATAACCTATATAAGAAGGAATATCCTAGGAAATAGGTACTTGTGTTCCTAACTAAGGAGGGTTCTGATAATTATTAACCTAGGCACTAGAATAAGGAGGATTTTGGTAACTAACATACGTGTAACCTTGTTGACTAACTTCAGGATATCCCTATAAAGGTTGGAATGGTTGGGTTTGGATAAGTTGGCCTTGAAAAGGAACTTGAGGAATACCGTGATAAGGTCTATACTATTGCTCCATGGGATTCTTCATCATCCTGAAATAAGCTGGATTTGATTGAGGCTATGCCATGCTATACACAGTCTGTCCTACTAGAATTTCAGGAATACCTTGCCCAAGCAGTTGAGACTGTAAAGTACCTTGTAAAGGATGGGTAAGTGGAACTTAAGGGGTACCAGATACCAACAAAATAGGTTGAGATGCAATAACAAACTGTAAAGGTAAAATTACATGTATTTGATGTTGTTGAGGTAAATATTGATGGGTAGGGATTTGAGATAAAGATGACACAGGTTAAGAATTCAACAATCAGTCCCAAAATGAACCAAGTTGGACAGAAAGTAGGTTTCCAAACACTAGAAACCATCCTAAGATAAGGAGGATTATAATAAGGATGATTACCAATTTGAGGTATACCAACAACAAGTTTCCCCTTGCCATAGGAGGAGGGGATGATGGAGCCAACTGTAGCTGAGATGGAGGGCACCGAACATAAGGAGAGTTAGGTTGTTGAAGATAACTTTTCCCACTAACATAAGGGTCAACCTATTGTTCAAATGTAGGTGTAGGTAGAGGAGAAGGAATAAGTTGAGTAATGTTCATAAGGGAAGTGCCAGATGGAATTCCCAAAATGGATGACATGGAAGAGGTCCAAGGACTGGAAGCTACACCAGAGAAGGTACCAAATAAAAATTGATAACTAGGTGCGATGGATGGGCCACCATACAGATGTGCCTCTAATGATGTTGCAAACATGGATAAGGAAGAAACATTTGATGTCTCAACCATAGTGGTGGACACTGGTTGGGAAGTCATATCAAATCCAACCATGAGTGAGTCAAAAGAATCAGGTAAAGGAGTTTGTGTTAGATTTTTAAGAAGAGGAAGAGGACCAACCTAATAAAATTGGATTCCACTCCAATGAAAAAGAGTAGAAGGGCGAGGCTCTTCTTGTGGGATCTCTTCAATACTCACAAGACCGTATGGAAGAAGTTCACCATTAGGTCCAAGATATACGGTTGGGGGTTTCGTCTAAGAAAAAGGAAGAGAAGGGGAAAGTCTCAAAGTAACAGGTGAATATGGTTGAGGTTCCTCAGGTTCAACAACCTCAGGAAATAAAGTTTATAACATAGGAAATTGAGGTTCAATAACCCATGAAATAAGGTTTTAGGTACTTTTGTTTCGATTGTGTCAAATTCAATGGTAAGAGTAGAGGTGATATCAAGCTCAATACTCAATGGGAAAAATGATTCTGGTTAATCATATTTAGGAGGAGGACCAGAAGTAGTTCCTGAATTTCCCAATTCAGTAGTTTACGTCTTCTTATGCTTCTAATGACATTTAGGAGTATCGTTTGGTGGAAGATGAGGCCTATTTTTCATTATACGTGAATGACGAAGTGGGGAATCTTGTTATTCCATGTTGGATAATAAATTTTAGAAATTAAAAAAAATAAAAATAAAAGAGAGGGTAATCTAGGCATAAATGATTACTAAGAAACCATGAATCACAATATACACCTTGGCGAACCAAGGACTTAAGGTAGGTGAAGCAATCTCCCTGAATTCTCTATTTGGTGTATCACGGTACACAAGGCAGCTGACTCAGTTACCTATGGCAAGGATAGCAACCTATAGGGTACTTCCAAAATATACTCCATGGTATGTGGAAGTGCAGTCCATAGTAGTGGTGTCTAATGTGTAATTGTTCAATGAGAGAATTCCCATAAATTTTATGTGCATGGATCATCATCCAATATACCTAAAGGTACATGAAGAATGATTTCACCTTCGGGATACAACGCTGGTAAACAATGAAAACTCCTACATTTAACGACATCTCATAGCTTACGGGGGCCTGACCCAGGTTCAAAGTTAGATGTGCCAACCAACAAAACCATACACTACTGGCCCTTTTGGCAACAACCCATGTAGCGCAAGCTGCATTCTCACCCGAAGAAATATTGGGGATGTAAGAACCAAGTTTCTACATCCAGAGACTAGTGTGATGTCTTCCACTGCGTTTGATATGCCTTCATGGAGATCAATAGACTTATATGGCTAATTACTGTAATTAAGTTAAAGTGGCCTTTAGACCCTAGCAAAGGTCCAGGATCAGTCCTTGTGGACCTTAAATAGTCAATTTACCTATTTACGCGCATCAAAAAGTAACCCTAGATTGGAGTTCACATAGATCTACTTATTTCATTAGAAACCATAAGAGAAATGGCTTGTAACTTTGTGGAAGTGGCTAAGCATTCATTACATATATTACTAAGATAGATTCAAGACATTCACATAGCATTCAATCATTATTTCATAAAACATGTCATTCATCGACATTATATAACATAAATAGATCCACATGGAAATACTCAGTAATTCTTTGGAAAAATATCTTTATTGATCTTCAATTTACTGATTACAAACTCTTCTTACCCTGCACACAAAGCTACAGGGGTTCACGCACTTAGCTGTGATCTCTACCCAGGCCTCTTGCACACTCAGTTGTAGGAGCCTTCCCTTCTCTATCTAAGCATAGGAAGCAGAGTGTTCTTGCCTTAGCTCTTGCCTAAGACAACAAAACTCTTCAATGTACTCAATATTCTATCAAAAACTTACTTCTAAGACTCGCTAGACTTAACTACTTATATATTTCCTAATACAATACCATGGCCCCTAGCTCATGGGTGAGTCTTTAAAAGCACAAAAATCAATGGGCTGAGGCCCCTTTGATGCTATCTATCTGTGTGCTCTACATCCACATTTTGCAAAGACTTTACATATTTTACAAAACTCTTTACAAAAATGAATAAGTCTAATTTAGTTCTACCCTTGGGGACCTCGTCCCAATAGGCCCTTAACATAAAGATCATGACTCACCCTCTAGTCACTGAGTGGCTTGTTCCACTTTCTAGCAGAGTTCGCTGAATGTCTTGGTTAGTGCCTGAAGCTCTGCGGTACTCTTTTATGCTGCTTGTTGTAATTCCTAGACCAGTTTCTCTATGGTTGGACCCTCTACTTCCAGTTGCATAGACCTCTGTGTCTACTACATTGCCTTTAGTTTATCATGAATGTTCTATGAAAAATAGAAGGCTTCCTTTATCCAATGCTCAAGTCAGGCTCTGAGCAGGGACTACTTTTTCTATAACTCCTAGATCTGCATCAATTTTGTCTTGCCTTCCTGTAAGTGTGTGAAGTGCTAGACTGGCACCAACATTTGCGTACTCATACTTATCTCATCGTACTACTGTTTCACTTCCTATATTTCTGTGTTCAACTGTTCTAGCGTAGGATCCTCCTACAACGTATCCCATAGGCCCATTACTTGAATGAAGAGATGGTCACATCCTTGAACTACGACATCCAGTTGGGCCATGGATTCTTGTATCATTGCTCCTCTTTGTTCCCTACCCTCCGATGGTGTGGTCGACTACAACTTCAACTGTAGCTTAGTTATTTTCATCTAACGATCAAAAGTAGCCTTATCAACCTTTTCCTTTGACGTGCGCACTGCATCAACCAATTTCCTCACTTTAGATGACACCTCTACATCATCGGGTATATTCAGCTCAGGTACAGACTTGCGGGCTTTCTCAATTATTGCGATGAGGTTCTAGCACTTTGTCCGCAACTCCTCCTATTCCTTCAATGCCTGAAGATTTTCTATGAACAACTACTCGTTCTTGACTTTAAACTCATCGATGACAGTGAGCACGTGTTGTTCTCTGATCTTCAACACATCTGAGACCCCCTTATGTAGTGCATGAAGAGACTCAAGTAGAAGTGCGACAAGTTTTAGTCCCATATCTTTCAATGTGTGGAGTACCACGCTATCCTCATCCGATTCCACGTGGACTGACCCTTCTGGTAAAGGAAAGACTCTGAGATCCAGAGGACATTTGATCTCTGTGATAGTGTTATGGCCCTGTGTTAGGCTTTCTTACATGCCACTCGCCTTTCCGACATCCGCCTAAATCCTATTCACCTGACTCTACAGCTCACGAAGATCCTTTTGGATGCTTCTTAACATCTACATGTATTACTGTTCAAATTGTTGCAGCACCTCTATTGTTGTGTCCTGTATCATGTCATCGATCTCATCAAGATCACCTTTTGTCAACACCATGGGATCCAGATGTGTCTCATTGTCAGACTTATGTTTCTTCTGTTGGCCACCTATTTATTCTTGTCTATGTTTATTCAAAATAAACTAAGTGCTCTGCTCTTCACCACTTCCTCCTTCCTACTCTAAAATTTTTTGTTTGCTAGTGTGGTGTGTAGCACATTAGGTTGTGTTATATTCTTTCCATGGCTAGCCCACATAGTGAACTAGGGGGTTAGAGGGGGAGCGGAGCCCCCCCTTCATTGTGCCGATTGCGCAGCGGGGGGGTCACAAGGGGGGTTTGAGGGGGGTGGGTAGCCCCCTTCTACGGCGTGTGCCCCAGGAAATTTTTTCTTTTGGAACCTATACTAGGTTGGGCGAACCCATCTATGGTTTTCAATCCATGGTTTTGGACGCGATGGTTTTTGGTACATGGTATCGGATGCTTCGGCATGTATAAATATGTATTGTAACATTGAAAGGAACATAATGAAAAATCAAGCTGGTAGTCCCGATTTTTGGATCCAGGGGAAATCTCTGTGTATATGTGTTTTATGTTTTATGCTCTCGCATTGTTTATTTTCTGTGTTTTAGAATTCGTATGCAAGTAATTTATGTACGGGGTTAAAACCTACATTTGGTATCAGAGCTATTTTGGCTTCAAGAGGATGCCTTTGTTGTTGAGGGGTTTCACTCGGGCCTATGGTAGACCCTATTCAGTGGGAGATTTACGAGATAGATTCTGGTGGTGAAATAAGATGGCAAGCAGTGGAAAGATAGAGATCGAGAAATTTAATGGTCAGAGTTTTAAGTTGTGGAAACTGAAGATGGAGGATTTGTTGGTGGATAAAGATCAGTCGATCACGATAGATCCAAGTACTAAACCAACAGGAGTGTCTGATGAAGAATGGAAGAAGTTGGATCAAAAGGCAAAGATCACAATATGATTGTGTGTCTTAGATTTAGTATTGCTGAATGTATCAGGGAAAGCTACGGCGAAGGCTTAATGGGACAAGTTAGGGACTTTGTACCAATCTAAGTATCTGGTGAATAAATTGTTTCTTCGGAAAACGTTGTATAACCTGAGCATGAAAGATGGAGACTTGGTGATAGAGAATCTGAACACATTTAATACTGTGGTAAGTCAATTAGCATCTGTTGATATTAAAATTTTAGATGAAGATAAGTGCATCAATTTGTTGTTTTCTCTACTAAATTCATGGGATAGCCTAGTTATTACAATAGGTAGCAATGCAACTGCCTTGTAGTTTGATGAAATAGTCTCATCCTTGTTGCCAGAGGAGATGAGATGGAAAAATATGGAGAGCCAGAATGGTGATGCCTTGTCTGTATGAGGATGGTCCCAGAATAGAAACGAAAATAAGTCATCGAGTGGGAGATCTAAATCTAGAGAGAGATCTAAATCTCCAGGAAAAATTGTAAAGGTGGTGTAACACATATTTCATTAAAATTGGAAAATTTTTATTACATGAACATCTCTAGAATTGGTTTTTTTTTTTTTTTGAAATTCTAGATCCAATATTTAATTCCAAATGCAATAAAATATGTGATGTGTGCTGGAAATGTGGAAAGGAAGGGCACTACAAAAGGGAGTGTAAATTTAAAGCTCCTGATAAAAAAAAGGGATCAGATGATGCTCCTTCTGCAGAGGCAAAAACCACCTCAGATGGAGGTGGGAATGTGTACTTAGCTTCTTCGAGTACACATGTAAATCATGAGGCATGGTTGATTGACTCAGGTGCATCCTTTCACTTTACTCCCCATAGAGAGTGGTTCTGTGAGTATGAGAAATATGATGGTGGTGATGTCTTCTTGGGGGATGACAGGAAGGCTAGAATCGTTGGTCATATAAAAGTAAAGTTGAAGTTGCAAGGTGGAACGGTTAGAACACTTCTAGGTGTTCTTCATATTCCTGCATTAGCCAGAAAGCTAATTTCTATAAGAAAGTTGGATGATGCAGGTGCAAAACAATGTTCAAGAAGGATACCTGCAAGATGGTTTGGGGATCATTGGTATTAATGCGGGGAGTTCAGATTGGAACTCTGTACAAGCTGCAAGGTAGCATTGTTCTTGATGGGTGCAATAGTTTTGTGGTTCCTGAAAGTGGAGCAGAAAACCTAGTAGTATCTAGAGAGAAGACCATGTTGTGGCATCAAAGGCTTGGACATATTGGAGAGAAGGGCCTTCGAATACTTCATGGTAAAGGTATGGTGGAAGGTATGAGTAATAGCTCTCTAGATTTTGATTTCTGTGAAAATTGTGCATATGGGAAGAAGAATTGGGTGAGTTTCCCCTCCAGTGGTAAGAGGGCGAAACAAATATTAGAGCTTGTGCATACTGATGTGTTTAGACCTATGAAGGTTCGATCACTGGGTAAGTCTGTGTACTATGTATCATTTATAGATGACTTCTCAAGTAATACATGGATGTATTTCCTTTAGAAGAAATTTGAAGTCTTTGACAGGTTTAAAGAATTTAAGGCTTTGGTGGAAAACGGAACAGAGAAGAAGATAAAGATGCTGAGGACAAATAACGGTGGAGAGTTTTGCAGTAAGGAATTTGAAGAATTCTGTAAGATGTGTGGTATAGCACGGCAGAAGACTACTCCATATACACCTCAGAAAAATGGAGTTGCAGAAAGAATGAACGAGATGTTGATGGAAAGGGCAAGAAGCATGCTCAGTGGTGCCAGGTTAGGATAGGAATTCTAGCTAGAGGCAGTGGAGACAACATGTTACCTGGTCAACAGATCACCTTCATCAGCATTGGAGGATAAGACTCCACAAGAGGTATGGACTGGTAAGAAACCCTCTCTTTCACATCTAAGGGTATTTGGATGTGATGCATATGTACATATTCCAAAGGAGAAAAGAACCAAGTTGGATTGTAAATATGAAAAGTTCATCTTTATTGGGTATAAGGATAGTTTAAAGGGTTATAAGCTTTGGAACCCAGTAACAAGGAAGGTTGTTTACAGCAAAGATGTGGTGTTCAGAGAGGTGAAATGTGTTATTAAACATGAAATCCAACCAAAGGAACTTGAGAAGATAGAGTTTGAGCTAAAGGAGGAAGAATTAGACTCTACAACAGAGGAGGAATCAGAAGATGAAGAGCCACAAACTTCAGTTGTAAGAAGATCAGTTCGAGAAAGAAGGCAGCCAGAAAGGTATAGTCCATCTTCTTTCTATTAAAATTTTTCTTTATCTATTACTGATGATGATCCCAGAACAATGAAGGAAGCAATAGATTCAGAGGATGGAAAATTCTAGAAAGAGGCCATGGTTGATGAAATGGCATCTTTGCACAAAAATGAGGCTTGGGATCTGGTGGAGTTTTTAGCTAGAAGGAAGCCCACTGGTAGCGAATGGGTGTTCAAGAAGAAGACAAATGAAGAAGGAAAGGTGGATAAAAAAAAACCCCATTGGCAGCAAAAGGTTATTCCCAAGTGCCGAGCAAAGGTAACTTCTATTTGATTACTTTTATTTGTTTTTGTTGCTTTTGATTTTGAGGTAGAACAGATGGATGTGAAGATAGCATTTCTTCACGAGGATCTAGAAGAGGATATCTACATGAAGCAACCCGAAGGCTTTACAGTGAAAGGTAAGAAATAACTGGTATGCAAGTTAAAGAAGTCTATGTATGGGTTAAAATAGTCCCCAAGGATGTGGTATCAGAAATTTGATACATTTATACGGGGACTTGGCTTCACCAAAAACAAAGAAAATCACTGTGTGTATTTTAAATTAATTGGTGACCTTGTTATTTATCTGGTCTTGGATGTGGATGATATGTTGCTGGTTGGAAATGACAAAGAAATTATCTAGGATTTGAAGACCCAATTGTCATCCAAATTCGACATGAAAGATCTTGGTGTTGCAAACTATATTTTGTGCATGGACATTAAAGGAGATCAGGCAAAGAGGAAGCTCTGGTTAAACCATAGGAAGTATGTCAAGACAATTGTAGAGGTTTAATATGCGATAGTAAACTAGTGAAGGTTCCTATTCCTGTAGGTGTAAAGTTATCTGTTGAATAGTGTCCCAAGACACAAGGCGAGGAAGAGGATATGTCCCGTGTTCCATATGCAAGTGCAGTCGGTAGCCTGATGTATGCAATGGTCTATACTAGACCATACATTGCACATGCAATGGGAGTATTGAGCAAGTTTATGTCAAAACCAGGGAAGGAGCATTGGACAATAGTGAAGCGGGATTTCAGGTATTTGCATGGCACTAGTGATTATGGTTTGTGCTACCAAGGAAGACCAGGATTGGACAGAGTTTTGGATATCCGTGTCTTTGTTGATGTACACTGGGCTAGATATTTGGATAAGAGAATATCTACAAGTGGGTATGTGTTTAACCTATTTGGAGTTGTAGTCAGTTGGATGAGTAAGAAACAATCTGTAGTGGCACTATCAACTACAGAGGCAGAATACATGGAAACCACTCATGCAAGCAAGGAACAAATTTGGTTTTAGAGATTATGTTCAGGTATGGGGTTAGTACAGGGAGATATAAGGATAGATTGTGACAACCAAAGTGCAATTTTCCTGGCAAAGAACCCTACTTGTCATTCAAGGACAAAGCACATTGATGTTCAGTATCACTTTGTGAGGGATATGATAGAAGACAAAAAGTTGTTGTTGGTAAAGGTGGACACTTTGAAGACTACGACAGATGCATTGAAAAAATCTGTGAGCTCTGAGAAGTTCTCTTGGTGTAGAGAAAAAATGGGCATTTCAGGGCTAGAAAAATTACTAATCTCTCTTGTGGCCCCCTATGGAAAGAAAACAACAAGTGGGAGATTGTTGGGTTGGGTTATATTCTTTCCACAACTAGCCCACGTAGTGAACTGGCGGGTTAGAGGGGGTCGGAGACCTCCCTTTGTTGTGCCTATTGTACAGTGGGGGGTTTGAGGGGGATGGGTAGCCCCCCTCTATGGGGTCCAGGGCAATGCCCCGGGAAAAAAAAAATTCAACCCTATATTAGGTTGGGCGAACCTACCTATGGTTTTTGGTCCATGGTATTGGATGCTTCAGCATGTATAAATATGTATTCTAACATTGAAAGGAACATAATGAAAAATCAAGCTGGTAGTCCCGGTTTTGGGATCTAGGGGAAAATCTCTGTGTATATTTGTTTTATGTGTTATGCTCTCGCATTGTTTATTTTTTTTGTCTTAGAATTCATATGCAGGTAATTCTTGTATGGGGTTAAAACCTACATAGCAAACTTCTCAGTCTCATCATCATCCATCCATTCCTTGTCTTCCTTCTATTTAGGAGCACACTCTTCCTCTATTCGTGCCTTCTTTGCAGCTTCCTTAGCAGCCTCCTTCTTCTTTTACTTGACCAATGTGCATGTAGCTTTCTTGGCGGCTTCCTTCTACTTCTGTGCAGCAGAGCTCTCTACGCCTTTGCTAGTTCCCACCTCGAATGTTGTAGGATCATGCCACTTTGGTGGCCAATATCCTACAACTTCCTACACATCTACCTTGGAAACCAGATAAGGTAGTACATGCCATGTTCCTTCGGGGTCCTTCCACACACGGATCGAGACATTGTGAAAATTAGCCTTGAACTCTGCATAGGCTTTTAATTGCCCAAACCAAGTTGGGGACAACCTTGATTGTCGATTGATTACCATTCAAAATTCCATCTCCATTAGGACCCAGAAAATATTCGTTTCTTTAATGCGCGCCACATCCTTTGTGGCCTAGAGCAAGTCAAACCTCATGACCTCAAGTAATTCGTCCTTGTGTGGAGGAAATTTGCTATCCTTCGGTAACCTCCATGCAACTAAGAAAAGCAACATTAGAAGCCAGGTGTAATGAAAGGGCTTGTTATCATCTTGGGATTCTTGGCATTTTGTGAGGAACTCTTGGTAGAGATACCTCACCCAATTATACTGCACGCACTTCGCGCACTGTGCAGCAAGTGAGACAATCAATGCTAGAACTTTGTCCATGCAACACTTTTGCATGATCTTTTTGGTGAGGATTTAGGTAGAAAACTAGACCGCCTGGTCTTGTATGGATAGAATGGAGTATCCTCACAACTTGTTCATGAGACCGTACTCCTTTTTCATCTTATTATCTAGCTCCTTCTCCCTTCTTTTTCCTACAAATTCCTTGGCAGGGTCCACTCCTTTGTGGGGCAGCTTCATTACCTAGTGGACCAACATATCTCTTATCACAATAGGCTACCCTAGCCATAGAATCCCATCATGCATTGGTACAAGGAGCTGGCACACATTTACCATATTGATAAGGTAGCGGTGATAGTGCAGTACTAATAGCATATTCAACAACCCCGACTTCTCAACATCGTGAACCCACTTCATAGGTTGTAACTATGTAACTCCTATGTCATCATAGTATATCTTCATCATATGCGTATGGGTCACCATATCCAGAAATGTTTCCTAATCCTCGATGTTCCAGTCCTCCAATTTTAACAATGGGATACGTGAAAGCTTAGGGCCTTCAAATATGACCTGCTCTGGCAGCAAGGGAGTGGATACCCCGAATTTTCCTGAATTAGGGTCCTTGGTCAACTTAGCTCTTCCCTTCCATGGAGGGATGGACCTCGACAGAATAGATATAGGCTCAAAACCCCTCGGCATCGACTTCTTCGATGCCTTGGTACTCCTCTTCCTCTAAATCCACTACTTTTTTGGGTTGTTTTTCCTTTGTCTTCTTTGGTTGTGGCTCTGTATGCTTCTGCGGTGATATTTTCACTGGCATCGACTTCTTTTGTTTTTCCTTCATGGATGGTTTCTTTTCTTTCATAGCAGGTTGCTTTTCTTTTGTGATCATTTGTTTTGGTCTAGGTGACCTCGGCACCATGGGTTTAGCAAGCGTAGTCTCCCTACTAGATTCTTTGGGACCTGGCACATCAAATACAACTACTTATGAACTGAGGGCTTCGGAGGGTTAGTGGTAGTCATCCTCTCAATAAATATCTCTCAACCTACTACAAAATAGTTTGCAAAGGAAGGGCATGTCACAAATTCTTCCTAAAGTGCTCTACTCATATACGACAAACAACGAAATTCTCCAGAAATTCTTAGAATGCAAAGGTTCTTTGTTGGACCAGCATGCACAATTTATAGGGGGATTTGAATTCAAATCTAAACATTCTCCCCAAATTCTGATAATAAATGTTGCTTTGGCAGCAGATCTTCAAATATGTTGGCCTTAATTTCCACCTCCCCACTCCTCTTAACCACTTTTTGACCATCCCATCATGAATAACTCCAATGGTCATTTTCCTATTGGGTTGTGTAGTACCTTTCCCTCTCATGTAGTTTCCTAATATTAGCTTCATCTGGTGCATCCTCTTCAATATTCACACAACCTACCCTCTCATGCAGCATCCTGAGCACAGCTTCATCTAGTGCATCCTCTTCAATCTTCACACAGCCTGCTCACTACCTTGTCCTTCAAACCAGGTAGTGTAGTTTATCATCCTGTGCTCCCTTGCAACTACCTGGAGCACTAAGACTATCCAGTTACCATATATTCAATGCGTAGGATCCCCCCATATATAGCTTCAACTTTCTTCCATTCACTTTTCCCGAGAAGGGCTCCTCATTCAGCTTCATGAGCTGAATTGTGCCAACATTTGTAGTTTACTTGACAATATATGGTCCTAAAAAATGCATCTAGAATTTACCCACCAATTTAGTGAACTTACTATCATATAACAACACAAGATCATTTACCTTGAATGTTCAAATCTTGATATGGTGTTCGTGCCATGATTTTTCATGTTCCTTCTGTACTTGATGGTGGAATCCTACCAAAAATCAATCCTCCTCTAGCTCCATGAGCTGCATGAGTCGTTCTTTCAAGGCCTCACGATCTGCCATACCTGTCAAGGTTGCTATGCGTAGACTAGGCATAATGTATTCCATAGGAATTACTGATTCGACACCATAGACTAATCTTAAGAGTGTTTTCCCTATCAACTTTTTATAGGTTGTCCTATGGGCCCATAGCACTGCAAGTATGCTCACATCCCAATCATTTGGCTGCATGTTACAGATCTTTGTCAATGCATTCTCCAATATTTTGTTAAAGGCTTTGACCATCCCATTTTCCTATGGGCGGTATGGTGTACTCTTCTTGTGGAAATTCCCACTGTAAATCAATAGATTATACAATATACTAAAACACAATACAAGATCTACTTCTACAACACTTTGTGGAAGCTTAATCGAATTGAGCAAGATCAAGAGAACACATATAACTGAGAATGAGAAATCAATCACACAGAACACATAATAAATAACCCAGGGAAAGCCTCAGCCTAAAACCCCAATCTTTGTATTATCATACAAGTGGAAATCTTGTTCAAGTTACAAAAAGAATTAGCTCTCAAACTATCCTGCTCTCTCTGTAATCAAGCAATATAGCTCATTGACTAAATAGACATAGTATATGTCCTCCTCAAGCCCTCCAAGCCTCCTATTTCCTTGTGCAGTTTTCCTTGGGGTCCAATGATGTCACGTGTGTGAATTGGACTCATCACACTCACTAAACCTGAAGAAGTAACTGTGCAATCCTCAAGGAAAGAATTCCTTCTACGTGTAAGGAATATTCACAATGGAATATTATAGCAACTGATAGTACACTACCCCTCCATTTTATATCAACTGGGTCTTTGTCTGAACTGACATGCATGAGTTATTTATGAGAGAATACTTAGTTATCTGAAGTGCAGTAGTTACATGCATGCAAGCATTAACTAACTGAACTTACATTAATTCAACAAACTCTTTGAATTAATCTAACTCGACTTGACTTAGTTAACTGAGCCAACTAATTACAACTCAATATTAAAACTCATCCTTATCTCTTTAAATGATGGATAGATTCCCCAGTTAATGGAGAAACTAATGCATTTCCCCATATAGACTTCATGTTTGATTTTCTGTAGCTAATTAACTCCAGATGAATTAATTACTTATTTTACAAACACCTGCTAAGATCAAATTCGATTTTTACTTCACTATTTTAGTTTAGGGACTGACTAAAATAGGAAGGTATCCCGGAATGCTATTTTTAGCACTTCCATTTTTCCATCCATTATTGCTAAGATCAACACTAGCTGAACTGCTATTTATGGTAGTGCTATTTTTTGCATTTCTTGTTGCTATTTTCAACACTCCCTCTAAATAAGAAAGGGATTATCAGTAACCCCAATCCTATCTTTGTCGAAATCAAACTTGCATTTTGACAATGCCTTAGTCAAAATATCTGCATCGTGTTCCTCGGTCGAAACATACAACAGCAACATGATCCTCTTGGCCACACAGTCTCGAAGATGGTGATACTAGATATCAATGTGCTTGGACCTATCATGAAAAACTGGATTCTCAAATATTTTGATACAACTCTGGTTATCACAGTAGATCAATGTAGGATCCATCCTCTAACCAAAAAATCCCACTAGAACCTTCCGCATCCAAATGGCCTCACATACAGCTTGACTAGAAGCCATGTATTCAGCCTTTATTGAGCTAAGTGCAACTGATCTTTGTTTCCTGATGTACTAGGAAACTGTAGTTGAACCAAAGTTGAATATTCCTCCAAAAGTGCTCTTCCAGTTTGATGGACTTCCTACCCAATCCACATCTATGAAGCCCTAAAACTTCACTCCCTCTGTCTGTCTGTACCACAATTCGAACTGAGATGTGCCTCTGAGGTATCTCAGCACATGCTTTGCTGCCTTCCAAAACACCTTGGTAGGCTGAACCATAGCTTGACTCAACTGGTTCACTGCAAAGCATAAGTCGGGTTGTGTGTTCACCAGATACAGAAGTGAACCCACCAGTTGTCGATAAATAGTAGCAACTACGACCTCACCTGAAGTAGCATCCTCCTTCCTCTAGTTCCCAACTAGATGAGTTTACACGGGCTTGCACTTCTCCATGTGAAAGCGCCTGAGTATCTCATTGGCATACTTGCCTTGAGACACAAATAATTCCCCATATTTTTGCCACACCTCCATGCCTAGAACAGAGTGCATAAGACCCATGTCCTTCATCTCGAACTCTCTTCCAAGGTCCTCCTTGCAAGACTGTATCAGTTTATCATCACTTGACAAAATAATATAATCAACATAGAACAATGATCAATGGTTTACGTTATATCATGATGTGGTTAAGGTTTTCATCTGCTTCACTCTTGGTGAAGCCCAAACCGGTTTAATAGTTGTCAATCCTAGTGTACCAAGCATGGGGTACTTGCTTTAGCCCATAAGAGCTCTCTTGAGTCTGCACACATGCGACTCACAATCGAAGGTTTCGAAACATTTTGGATACTCAATGTACACCTCCTCCTCAATCTTCCCATTGAGGAATGTTGTCTTCACATCCATCTGGTGGATCTTCCACCCCATCTAAGCTGATAGTGCTAATATCAAACTAATCAATGAATACCTTGTTACAAGAGCAAAAGTCTCATTGTAGTCGATCCCCTTGACTTATGGGAAACCCTCGGCAACAAACCTTGCCTTATGTGTCTGAACACTACCATCAGCTGCCTACTTTACCTTGTAAATCCATTTGGAACTCACCACTGACTTGCCTTGACTCCTTGGGGCAAAATCGCACACACTGTTTCGAATGATAGAGTTATACTTCTCTACCATTGCATCAACCCAGACTAGTTGCTTGCGCTACCTCCTTGAATGAAGAAGGTTTAGTATCTACACACTCCCTAACCAGGGCCATGTAGCCAGTGTACCACTCAGGTGACCTCCTCTATCTACACTAAGAAGATGGTTGTCCCACATTTTCCCATGCATCCAGCATCAACCTGTCATCCTCCCTTTAGTATTTTTTCCCATCTCTAGAAGTCTTAGAAGGAGTGGATGTGTCCATTCCTGGATCCTCTACATGCAGCTGCTCTGCATCAATATAAGGCTCCTACTCCTTAGGAACCAAAGGTTCCTCATCTACATGCAACTCGAGATCCCTCTCAAGTGATAACTGCATGGCTTTCTTCTCGTCGAACTTCAGATCCGTATGTACCACTGTCCTCTTGTGCGGTGTATCCGTGTAGCCCACAAGTATTCCCAACTCAGTTGTTGGGTCCATCTTCTTCCTGGCATATTTGGTCACATGACAGTAAACTGATGATACAAAGATTCTGAAGTGACTTACATCAGGTCGCTTCCCAGAATAGGCCTCCATAGGTGTCTTCATCCTTACTATACGATGTGGGTTATGTTCTACAAGTATATTGTTGTATTGCAAGCCTCAGCACACAAATGTAGTGGTAGGCTTTGGTCATGCAACATCACTCGAGCTATTCCCACAATTGATCTGTTCTTCCTTTCAGCCACCCCATTCTGTTTTGGTTTATGAGGTGCTATCAATTCTCGTTTAATACCTTTTGCAACACAAAATTACTTAAACTATTGGGAGACATACTCCCCACCATTGTCACTACGCAAGGATTTTATTTTCTTTCCAAATTCTTTCTTTGCCAAGGCTTTAAACTCACAAAACCTCAAGAAGGTCTGATCCTTATTTTGAATAAAGTAGATCCAACATATATGAGAAAAATTATCAATAAAAATAACATAGTACCTTTGTTTAGTGGTGGAGGTTGTAGAAAAAGGTCCACAAACATCTGAGTGAACTCGCTCCAAGATTTCTCCAACTCTACTGTCTCGATTCGAAAAGGAAGATTTTGCATACTTACCCAAGGTAAAACCTTTGCACGTAGTTATCTGCTCGAGCTTTCCCTTGGGTAATCCAGTAGAAATCTACTGCATAATCTTCAGGGCTCCATGGTGCAAGTGGCCCAGTCTTCTATGCCATAGCTTGCTAACATCTTGGCTCTGCACCATATTAGCTTTGGAACTCAAAGTAGCATTGTCATCTACCTCCAACTTGTAGATATTCTTGACTTGAATCCCTATTCGCTTTGTCTGTCCAATACAGATATGCCTCAGGAATACCTTTCCTTTACTAAATACTACATCATAGCATTTATCTTCTAGCATAGTGACAAACACAAGATTCTTCCTTAGACCTAGTACATAATTTACATCAGTCAGGGTAAGGGGAGCTCCATGATCCCTCTGAAACAAAACCGTACCTTCACCTGAAACACAGTACTTTCCATCTGTCATGCGGAAAGAGTTATTTTTGCTGACAAAACTAACCTCCCTAGAAGCCTAAGACTTTCTAGTGACAAACAAGACAATTAAGAGCAATCCTTCTCTAAACATGCATTATCATATGAGAAAACAAGTGTTTTTCAATCCTACCTAAAGTCCAACGCTGTTGTAGTAGTCTAGCCTCGTCGATCCAGATGAGCTCCTCCTTC
>APFE030461712.1:0-10245 GCA_000404065.3 Pinus taeda | reverse complement strand
AAAACGTCGTTTAGGGCCTCAAAACAGCTCTGGAAGTTTAGGACCCGAAAAACTGCTAAAAATAGTAAATTGTGCTATAATTAAGGAAACTGAAAAAAAAAACTGCACGAAGCACTAGAGGGGATCCAAGTCGAATTAGCGGGTGGCCACCAATATCCACCTGGATCATTTGAGTTTGCTAAAAATCTTTCATCTTTTCCTAAATAGTCTGAGAAATATGGATTGCCTCCTCTATCCATGGTCGAAGCCGAGCCTTTAACACTAATTCTTTTCGCTGCAATTCCTCAACTTGTGCCTATATCATCTCCCCTTCCTGTAAGAGCACGAAGCATTGGACTGGTGCCAAGGTGCGTGTAGTCACCTTGATCTCAACATATTTCTACTGGGCCTCTTAGATTTATGTAGTCAATCATTGCAGGCTTGGTTCCTCCTGCAAAGTATCCCACAACTCAATGGCGTTGTCAAAAATAAATTCGCAGCCTTTGACTGCATTCTCCAGAGTAGTCATGTGCTCCTTGATGGCTTTACCGCATTGCTCCCTGACCTCTAGTTGAGTAGCCGACTGTAGTTTTAGCTGTAGTTCCAATATTTGCATTTGGAAGTCAAAAGTGACTCGACCCATTTCATATTTCAATTCGTGCACTGCAGCAAACAATTTCCTAATCTTTTCCACATCTACTGTATCCTCCAACATATGTAACTCTCAGACTGAACTACATGCCCATGTAATTGTTGCTTCTAGGCTTTGTCTTTGCGCTGTTAGCTCTTCATTTTCTTTCACTGAGCCTTCTCAGCGAATATCTGTTCATTGTTCAACTTAACCTTTCTGATCACCGCTAGTGCACGTTTCTCTCTGATTCGACACTTGTCTAAGACCCCTTGATGAAGTCTGTGGAGGGTATGAAGTGGCAGTGCGACTATGTTCACACCCATGCCTTTGATCTTTCCCAGTTGGGCGTAGTCTTCCTCTGATTCTTTGCGGACTGTACCTTCTGGTAAGGAGATGACTCTGAGGTCCAGATTCCTTTCTATTTCCAACACATTGTGGCTCACTTGCGGCAGGCTCGCTTGAACCTCACTTTCTTCAATTCCACCTATTTGAATCTACAACTTGCGCAGATCCTTCTGGATGCTCCCCAACATATGCATGTATTGTCGTTTGACATGTTTCCATAGTTCCATTGTGGTGTCTCTGACCTTGTCCCCAATTTCATCGAGGTCCCCTTTGGTGAGTACCATAGAGTCAATGTGTGCTTTCTTGTCTTATTTGTGCTTCTTCCTTAGCCCAACAATTGTCTCCTTTTGTCACTTCGACAACCTAAAAGGAAAGCTCTATGAGTCACCCCCACCTCCTTCCTGCTCTGACTACGCCTGCTCTTCAGTATACTGGGAATCTGATGCTTCAACTTCCACTGTGTCCTTCTGGTCAATGTGTTATTTCTCAGCATGCTCTTTCTTAGCATGCTCTTTTTCAACACACTCTTTTTTAGCACACCCTTTTTCAACAGCTTCCTTAGAAGAAATGTCTTTCTTATTTTGAGAAACCTTCTCACACGCTGCTTCTTGTTGTGCTTCTTTCTTCTTCTGCTAAGTTATTGTTTGTGCAGAAGAGCTTTCTTCGCCCCTATTGGTACCTGCACCAAGATCTATGGGCTCTCGCCACTCCGCTGGCCATAGTCCCATGATCTCCTGCAGATCAGCTTCTGTCACTAAGTATGGCAACGTGTGCCATATCTTCCTCTGGTCTTGCCTTGTGTGGATTGAAACATTATGAAAGTTGGCTTTAAATTCTCCGAAGGCCCGCAACTGCTCAAACAAGGTTGGAGACAAAATTGGCTGCTAACTTATCACCATGTGTAGGTTCATTTCGATCAATATCCAAAAAACTTTGGACTCCATGATCCTCTCCGGATCCCTCGTCACCCACAATGAAGCAAACTTCACTACCTCCTGTAAGTTCTCATCCTTTGGAGGAAATGGACTATCCTTCAATAGTCACCATGCAATTAATACAATCAGCAACAAGAGCCAGACATAGTGAAACACCTTGCTCTCCTCCTATGCTTCGTGATAGTTTGCTAAGAAATCCTTGTAAATGTATTGCACCCAGTTGTATTGCACCCCCTTCGCGCACTATGCAGCCAACGAAATGACTGGCGCCAGAACCTCGTCCGCGCCACATTTTCTCATAATTTTTCCTGCCAAAATTTGAGCGGCAAACTGCACCACTTGGTATGAAATTGAGCGGATGGAGTACCCATGCGACTTCTTGATCAGCACAAACTCAGTCTTCATTTTATCGGCGAGTTCCTTCTCTTTACTCTTACCTGCAAATTCCTTAACTGGATCTGCCCCTTTATAGGGCAACTTCATAATTCTATGAATTAACATGTCTGTTATGGGGATGGGTTAACCTAACCATAAACACCCGTCATGAACTAGTGCGAGCAACTGGTGCCCACATACCATATTGATAATTGACCTGTGAAAGTGTGGCACACACAACATATTTAGTAATCCGGCCTGCTCGATGTCTTTAACCCATTTAATCTGCTCTAGCCTTGTGACCTCAGTCTCTTCATATGTTTATTGGTGGACAAGTGAGGGAACTTCTTGTGGTCGGTGAGATCCCAATCTTCTAATTTCAACATCGGGATACGTGCTAAGAGCAAGCCTTTGAATTCTACTTCTTTTGGTAACAACGGTGTAGAGACCATGAATTTACCTGAATCTAGGTCCTTGGTTACTTTCGTTTTCCCTCCGTGGAGGGATATACATCATGAGCCAAGTGAGAGGCTTACCCTCATTAGCATCTAATTCCTCAACTCCGTCATGGAGTTCCTTTGCTTCCAAATCCATTAGTTCCTCCAGTTGCTTTGCCTTGTCCTTCTTCTATTTTTCTTGAACCTTCGGGTTCTTCCTCGGTGACTGCCTCATTGGTACAGGTTTCTTCTGCTTCTCCTTAGTAGCTGATTTCTTTGGCCTAGGTGACCTCGGTGCCATAGGTAAAGAGGGCACAACTTCCATGGATGCAACTTCAGGGCCTTCCGCTTGAGAAACAATGGCTTTAGAACTGACTGGCTTAGACATTTTTCCAAGGATAATCTTCTGGTTCCACTCAAGTAAGGTTGCAAATATAGGGCTTGAAGTTAAATCCCCCCAAACATGTAGACTCATATAACAAGAATAAGAGGGCTCATACACAATCGTCATAAGGAAAAGTGTTCTTCGACAGACCAATATATGTTAGATTTATAGGTGGTTTCAAATTCAAATCCGATCATTCCCTCCATTTTCTGATCATAAATGCCTCTTTGGTGGCAGATATCCAGATATTTTCACCATAAATGTATTCTACCTACTCCTCCTAATGTGAATTTTTCTATCCAATCATGAACAATGACTCCAACGACTATTTTTGGACCCGACTGCGTGACACCACCCCCTATGGCGCAACTCGTCCATCACATCTTCGTCTGTTGTGGTTTCTTCTATCGCAACTTATTCTGTTGCACTACTTTCATCCATCGTGTAGTCACCTTACTGTATTTTCCTCCTCTTTGGGCAGTGTAGTTTAAAGTCTCGCTCTTCCTTGCAACTGCCCGGAGCACTAAGACTGTCCTATGACCATCTAGTCATTATGCGGGGCCAGGATCCCATGCATATAGCTTCGACTAACTTTCATTCAGTCTTCCAGGGAATGGCTCCCCATTCAGCTTCGCGAGTTGAATTGCACCACCATTTTTTATCTCCTTAACAACATATGGCCCTAACCAGTGCATTTTAAATTTCCCTAGAAACTTTGTGAACTTGCTATCATATAGCAGCACCAAATCATCTACCTTGAAAGTGCATAGCTTAATATGCCTATCATACCAGGATTTTTCTCATTCCTTTTGCACTTTCTGGTGAAATCCTACAAGAAAGCAATCTTCTTCTAGCTCCAGTAATTGCGTGAGTCGTTCCTCCAAGGTCTAACGATCCGCCATCTATGTCAAATTTGTAATACATAGGCTTGACATAATATACTCCATAGGCATTACTGCCTCAATCACATAGATCAATTGAAACAGAGTTTGGCCTGTCAACTTCTTTTAGGTCATTCAATATGCCCATAGAAATAGTGGTAAGTGCACGTCCGAGTCATTCTTTTGCGTGTTGCAAATCTTTGTCAACGCATTCTGAAGAATCTTATTGAATGCTTCCACAATACCATTGGCTTGGGGATGATAGTGCACACTCTTTTGATGGTATACCTGGAATTCTTCAAGCATCGTACTGATTGTTTCATTCAGAAAGTGTGTACCCCTATCACTCATCAATACCTTAGGGCACCCAAATATTGTCAAGACATACTCGAACAAGAACTTCGTGGTAGTGGCAATAGAACAATCCTTCACCGGCTGCACTTCTGCCCATCTCGTTAAGTACTCTATTGCAGTAATAATATACCGCATGCCCGTCTTCTTTCTTGGTGGTTGTATCGGTCTTATAAAATCAATAACCCACTTATCAAATACATGCAATGACATCTGAGGGTTTAGGGGAAATTCATCTCTTCACGAAGGATTTCCCATCCTTTGGAAAGCATCACATGCCTTGTAGTACGCCTTAGAGTCCTTATGTAGTGTCGACCACCATAAACCTAAGTGTAAAATCTTCTGCGTAGTCGCTTTTTGTGCATAGTGTCCTGTCACCACCCCTTCATGTGCTTCGACGAGGATACTAGTACGATCAAACTCTAGAACATACCTTCGTATTATTTCATCTATTCCCATCTTATAGAAGTGACCTGAAATCACAGAAAAATCCACAGAGAGGACCACTAGGTCCTTCTTTTGCTGAGTTGAATACCCTTCCGGAGCTATATCCATGGTTAAAAACTGAATGATAATTGCAAAATAATCATCCGCAATGCGCACAACAAATACTTACACATCCATTAGTCCTTCCTCCAAACTATTTGGTTCTTTGCCCATTTCAATCCTTAACAGGTGGTCTGGTCCTGAATTCAACCTTCCAAGCTTCACAATTACTTCAAAGTCATGCTCCTGAAACAACAATAACCATCAACATATTCCTCCCCCCCATCACAGGCTTATTGACTAGGTACTGCAACGCGGAGTGATCTATATCATGGAAAATTTTAGGGGCTAATGTTCGCCCAGTGGGCTAATTTTCCATGATTTTTCCACAAAAAGATTCGCTAATTTCCAATTTTTATAAAAGGTGATTCGCCCAAATTTTAGAATATAAAATTATTTTACCTTTAAAATCGCCAACATTATATAGAGACTATATATATAATCTATATTAAATTTGAATAATTTTACAAATATATCAGTAAACATTTTATAGTTTGCATATTAGGGATTAATGAGATTCGCCAATGTTTCTAAACTTCAAGAAAAATTTCCATCCTTAAAATTTTCCTTGATCTATATACATTTTAAAATGTGCACCAAACAAATAATGCTGAAACTTTTGCGGCGCGTAGACCATCGCCAACCCTTTGTGCTCTGTAGTGGAATAATTCTTCTCAACCTTTGACAACTTTCTGCTCACGAAAGCTATCAGATGATCAATTTCTCCTTCTCCTGCCTGGGTCAATACCATCGAGCACAATGCAAGAGGCATCCACATGCACATGGAATTATTTCTTCCAATTTGGGAACATGAAGATCGGTGCAGTCATCATCTTCTCCTTCAATATGTCCAGAATGTGCTGACATTCTTCATTCCAACAGAACAATGTGTCTTTCTTCAAAAACTTTTCCATCAGCGCGGTTATTTGAGCATAAACCTTGAACGTCGTGATTACTACCGTGGAGAAGATTACGGGTGTGTTCTTTAATCCGTATGGAATCATTGTATAGTGGAAGCAACCCCACTCAGTCGTGAAGGTTGTCTTGCTGTGATCCTCCAGCGCGATCTTAATCTAATGGCATCCCAAAAATCCATCAATAAATGAATGAGCCTCATGTCCTCCAATATTTTCTAACACTTCATCTCTAAATGGTGTTAGAAACGGATCATGCACACATGCATCATTCAACTTTATTAGGTCTACGCATATCCTAATTTCACCTTTTCATTTCTTTTCTTAGACAACCATTGGGCTCACCCAATTAGATTCCTCTACTGGTTCAATAATTCTGGCATCCAACATCTTATCAAGCTCTTGGTGCACCTTTTATTTATACTTTGGATTGGGTCGATAAGGTCTCTGTTTGATGGGCTTCGTGTCAGGTTTCAAAGTGATTTTCATTATGCCCAAATCTCCTATGATCCCCTTTAGATCCGAGAACTTTGCTTTGAATAGATCTTGGTATTTGTGTAACAATTCAGCTGCCTTATCAACTATATATTTGTCCCAATAGTCTCCTATCTGCGTGAACTTAGGCTCTGCTTTAGATCCAATATTTACTTGTTTAGTTTTCAAAGGCTATGATATATCAGGGTTCTCAAATTTTGTTCCTTTGACTTCGTGCTATCCTTCTGTCCCTGGAATGCTAATATTATGCGGGTATTCTTCTTCCTCTTAAGCAGTCACATTGTAACATTCTAGCACATGGCGTAGCTGTGTACTCCAATCCGGTTGAGTCCATTCTACCGGTTCCTTAGGTGTTATGAATATAGCTTCTTTTATCTCCTGGAGTGCTTCATCAATGTATTTAAACCCATCCTCAAAGCTAAAAGTCAATAAGAAACTCTCTCTTAAGATGTCCCATTCAACTATTCCATCGTGAAGCTCAGTTCATTGGGACTGTATCTAAGGTATGACATAAAATGTGCACCCATTCTGGTTGTGGCTCTAGTCAACCATGTCAAATGCTCGCGAGGATCATCCTTCCCACTGTATTTCTCAGTCATCCTGGTATTAACATACCCAAACCTTAATTTCATCATCCTTATATATTCCTTCCAACCAATGAAGTTCTCCTTGTGTGTACCCCATCAATGGGTAGGTGTAGCATGTAGGGCTAATTCAAGTGCTTGGAAACAATGTTATTTAGGTACTTCCCTTTCATATTCATCCAAAAACAGATCAACATAAGTCAAACCATCATAATGTGGAAGCCTCCTTACCTCAGTTGAGACACACCACAACAATTTGGTCATCATATTGCAACGTAGCGTAAATACTTCATGCAACTAATTCTTCCAGTGTTTGAGCTCTTCATCTGAATCTGAGGTGCAGGAGCTATCTCTATCCCACGCAATTCATCCATTGGCCGTAAGATTGATCCAATATTCATATTGCACTGTGATCTTGTATATCTAATCCATATCATCATCATCCTCCATAAAGCTGCAAACAGGTTCAATATAGCACGCTCCCTCAACAGGGTCTAGTGGCACTACAACCCTGAGCGCCTTCCTTTCAAAAGTCATTTTTTGCTTCTTCAAGTTGATTACCGCATCCATGTCAAAATCCCAATCAATTCCTAGTTGTGTGGGGTGAGGGTTACTATCATCCACTATTTCAATAACCCCAAAGTTAGCCAGCACACTTGCACCCTCAATATCTACCATTACACCATATAAGTACCCAATCAGAATAATCTTCTGTTGATTTTCCATGCGTAGCTAAATAGGAGACCACTACAGTGCAAGTCTCCCCATTCTTTCCCATGTCTACTTCGATAATAAATTCACATCAGAACCCAAATCCAGGATAACTTGGTACATTTCATATTCACCTATCTATGCAGTAACCCTCATCTCGTGTCCTATCCTCTTCTTATGCTTACCAAGTTTCCTACAACACATTGTTCCAAAGGAACTTTAGTCTTATCTGCACACTTGTCTATTAGTTCTTGGAGTCTTTATACTACTTTCTTATCGTGCAACAACTTCATAGAGGCCTTTAGAAAAGTATCTAACAACGAAGGATCTACTTCCGTTGTCATACTAGTTTCCAGCATTTTCTCCTGGCTTCCTGAGATGGAGGCCTCAATGAAGTTATTCTTTGCTTCAATGAAGGTTTCTTTAGCTCTATTAAGATCAAAGTCTATTTCTTTATTTTCAACCTTGCGCACCCACCCATCAGTCTCAGGCTACTTTCCCTTATCTGCACCAGTGGCCATACCACTTCTTGTTACTACATTTATACTATGATCTTCTTTGTGGGGCTCTGCCCTCATCATCTGGATGTTCTGCCTAGGTTTCTGGGGTTGCGTCTTCTTTTCTTGCATCTTTTCTGTAAGGATCAAACATTATTCTATCACATGGTCGAACTATCTACAATATTGACATGACGGATGCGTTGGGTTTGACAGTCATGCGTGAAATGTACAGCTTTGCCACAGTTATAACAGATCACTTGTCCATGACCTCTACCATCCCCTCCTCCTCTTCCTCTTCCATGGCCTTGGAATCCTCCACGTGCTCCACCCGTGCCTTGCTCTTGAGGCCGAATTTCTGCCTACATGTGGTAGGTATGGGTTCTATCCATCATCAATTCATAACTTCGGCAATGACACTCATCATGACCTATAGACTTGCAGAAATTGCAAAAAAACTACTGAGGGGTCTGTATAAACTTCTGTAGTTAATGGAATTTATTATTTGCATGTTGTCCTATAACCTAACAAATAACGCACCATGGCACAGTTCCTGCACTTAGACCAATGGTATTTTCTGGCTTCAGGGGGACAGTCCCCCCCATAAGATAATTTTGAGAAAGTGGGCAATGGTCCTTATCGTGCCCATAGACCTTGCATTTCAAGCACCAAACCTCAACGCACACCTCAAGCTGGGCTTCCTTTCCTTTCTTCAGGATCTGTATCTCCAAGTGAAAGATTTCTAGCTATGAGTGAATTTGTTGCACTCTAAGGTTTGTATCATGTATTGGTGAGGCTTCCAACCTCGTCGTGATTTCTAAGGCTTCTGCTTGCATTGCTATATTTTGTTGTGACAACGGCAATTTTAAATGTGGTAAGAGTGACGTGATATAACAGTCTAGATTCTGTGAATCTGAGATCACCACATTGGCCTGCCTGATCAAGCATCTCAAACTTTAATCGAAATCCTGGGACGACTCATCTATCTTTTGTTAAATTTCCTTGAACTCAGTTACCGACTGCACCTCTCACTTAGGCTTTCTAAATTATTTATTCAGTGCTTGCTAATTTTTTTCCATCGTCACATTGGGGTGATCTGTGCAGTACTTGATGTACTAGGTTAAAGCTTGGTCATGTAAGGCCGTGACCAGCTGTGCTTTCTTGATGTTATCATCCGTAATCTATTGTGCCGTCCACACAAATCCTACAACAAACCAGAACTGTTCAAAGTCTTCGCTCCCTACCCCTTTAAAAACTGACATCTTCATTGCGTTCGCCATGTTGAATGGTGGAGGCGGAGGTGGAGGTGGAGTGGAGGGGTGAGGTATCCTTGGGATACCCTGCTTAATCAACTATACTACACTTCACGGTGTAGTCAGCACCATCCCTTTGTTGTCACTAGAAGGGGATTCGATCAATGGATTGTACTCTAAGATCGTTCCTTCATTTCTTCTAAATAATTTCCCACTTCGCGTAGCTCCAAACATAAAGGTAATTTCATAACCTGTTTTTCACATAACAACATTTTAATCCACGTTTTAAATGACTTCGAATACTTACCTCTCTATCTCTTGAAGAGCCTATGTTCTGCTTCACTATAGCTGATAGTTATATTGATCGCAAAACTTAGTCACAAAAATTCCAAGTGTGCGATCAATCCAGTGATCCACGGCTTGTGTGATGTTGCTTTCTGATGCTTCCATATGTCTCACTAGTTCCAGAGTCCACACTATAGGGCTGTCGAGCCTCCATGTCCCCGGACTATCTGCCAATCTATACAGCCACTCCTTTAGTTCGTTGTTGAAAAAACAAAATAATGCTTTGGTCTCGTTTGTGTACAAATATCTCTATAACCACTGCTCCTTGGACAATTTAGGGATCCTGTTCTCTTGAGCTCAAACGCATGCACTTTTTGGTCAATCCACTTCTCGATCTCTTTCTTTGTAGGGAACCACTTATTTGACATCACACATCTCTTAGATAGATCTCAGTCCCGACAACAATACCATTTGTTGGCTTAAGGGGGTCTGACCCAGGTTCAGAGTTATTCACGCCAACCAACAAAACCCTAACTACTAGCTCTTTCAACAAAAACCTGCATAGCGCAGGCTACAGCCTCACCCGAAGCAGTATTGGGGGATGCTACAACCAGGTTTTTGCATCCAGAGACTGAGTGATG
>APFE030461702.1:0-16938 GCA_000404065.3 Pinus taeda | reverse complement strand
CCTTCACCTGGAGTTATAATGAGATGAAGGAAGTGCACCCTTTAGTATGGACTCATCATATATACATCAAGGAGGATTGCAATCCAGTTAGGTAGCCTCAAAGGAGGATGAATCCAGCACTTAAAGATCTTTTTAAGGAAGAACTATAGAGATTGCTTGATGCATGATTCATCTATCCCATCTCTGATAGTGAATGGGTCTCTCCTTTGCTACTAGTTCCAAAGAAAAATGGTAAGTTGAGAATCTGTCTACTATCGAGAACTGAAAAAAGCCACTAAAAAGGACCATTTTACTTTACCTTTCGTAGATCAAGTGTTAGATGGTCTGGTAGGGAAAAATTATTTCTCTTTCCTAGATGGGTTTAGCAGGTGCAATCAAATTCAAATCATCCCAAAAGACCAAGATAAGACCAATTTGACTTGTCCTTGGGGTACCTTTGCATACCGAGCCCTTCCTTTGGTTTGTGTAATGCTCCAGCCACTTTCCAAAGAGAGGTATTGAGTATATTATTTGAATTAGTTCATGATGCAATAGAGATATACATGGATGTTACTCCTTATGGCTTTGACCTTCAGGAAGCTTTATCTAACCTAGGAAAAGTTCTAGACAAGTGTATCGAGATGAACCTATCACTTAGTCTGGAAAAATCTGAATTTTTGATGACTGAAGGGACAATGTTAGGTCATGCAATATCTCAGCAAGGACTACAGGTGGACACTAACAAAATTTTCATCATCCAAAGGGTCCCACCTCCTGAAAAGGTGAGAGATGTTAGAAGCTTCCTAGGCTTAGTTGGGTATTACAGGAGATTCATTAAATATTTCAGCAAGCTAGCCTCTCCTTTGTTTGGCCTCTTAGGCAAATATGTCGAGTTCATATGGTTGGAAAACTATCAAGAAGCCCTAGATACCTTGAGAGCAAGCTCATGACTACCCCAATTCTTAGAAGCCCAAACTGGGCCCTACCTTTCCACATTCATACAGATTCCTCAAACAAATCAATAAGGGCAGCCTTAGGACAAATTGATGAAAAGTTACCTTATGCCATATACTTTAGAAGAAAAAACTTGTCAAAGGCATAGTTAAACTATATAGTGATCAAGAAGGAAATCCTAGCTGTCGTGCATTCCATAAACAAATTCAAACATTATATCACATGCTATCAAACCTTTGTGCACACTAATCATGCTACAATTATATATTTAATGAACAAACTAGATGTAAATTCTTGCATTATTAGATGGTTTCCTTTACTGTAGTAGTATTTTATGGATGGTCATTTCCCAAATTGTTAGAATATGTTGTATCGTGGTCATTGCCCAGATTGTCTATTGACTTGATACAAGTCACATTTGTGATGATTTTTCAAAGAAAAAATATAATATCCAAGAATTACACTTCCGATTAATTGAATGTGTATTAAGCTATATATGTTAAAATTATGATTTAGTTTAACAAAATTTCATTTATTTTTGCAAATGACCATGGATTTGTTTTGTAAGTATCATTGTTCAATGCATGTTTGAGAATCAAATTATTTTATAAGTATTTATAATTAGTTACAAATGGGTGTTTCATGATGATAGGATTTTAAATGTTTGTGTTTTTATTTTATGTAATGTATTTACTTGTTTGTATTTGCTCTTGTTTGTGTTTCTGTGTCTATGAATTCCAAAACATGCAAAAAACTTTCATTATAATATACCATATGGAAGGTCACTAAACAAATTGTCTATAAACTTGATACAAACAACTTCTATGATGGTTTCAAGAATGCATAGTATCCAATACAAGAGATACACTTCAAATGAATTGAATGCTTTCATTAACCTATCCATGTTCAATTTAATAAAATTTCACATATTTCGGTAATTGACAATGAAACCATGAATGAAAAAGTTTTTTTTTTTCTTTTTTTTTTGGTAACCACCATTATACGATTCAATGTGCGTATGAGAATCATATTATTTTATAATTATTTTTAATTAATATATTTTTTTTCCTCATGAAAAATCTTAATTTTATTAATGAAAATAAAATTACATATTGGAGATGTTGACAATGCATTCAATCATGACAATCAAAACTGGTGATCACAGAGACCAAAAATACAACTCCAAAATAGTGGTAAACATATCACCGTTTTCTCAATTTCTTCTTTTTAACCTTACACCATTCTCCCTTGTAAGGAATGTTCGTTAAAAGCTCTAGCTGGGTCCCTTCATTCATTGTTGGATCTTCTTACTGTATCTCATTTTTGAAGTTGAAATCCTTTAATGATACTTATTTTGTAACATGTTATACTAAGTAATGAACATTTTTCTTTGTGTGCTATATTTTCGAACTCGAAAATTGTGGCCTTATAATGAGTTTGTGATAAAAAAAATTTATCATATAAGATATTAACTTTCATTACATATTTTGTCTTTTAGTCAATCTCATTGTGCATTTATTGTAATTTCAAAAAATTGTGTATTGATAAACAATTATTAGAGTTTTGATTGAAGAAGAAAACACAATAGTTATTATAATAGTTACACACTGAGGAGTTGAAAAAAGTTATATATGGTGATGAACCACCAAATCCTAACAATATTCGTTTATTTGAAGTGAAGTAATTTGATAATTATTTTTCTATTAGAGAATTAGTGCATAAGAAGGAAAAATAACATGATGTAAAGATTAAATGATGGATTGACCAATAATTTACAAGGTTTTATAATGAAGCAAATGATTCACAAATATTTTATAGCATTTTACGATTCATTAAACAACGCACCAATATTTTACAGTATTTTAGTTTTTAGTAAAATATTCCAAAAAAATGATATATACTTATTGTAGTGTAGTAGGCAATGACCATTAGTTACTAGGAGAAAGGAAAACAAGAAATCACATGAAGATAAATAACATAGGAATAGAAAAAGAGAAACGATGTAGGAGAGAACCAACATATTGTTACTTTATATTATATTGTCTTGAGAAGACAATCACAACAGATACAATGATGCATACATTTCCATATATATATATATTATGTCAAGATAATCGCAATAATTTAAGTCAAAACCAATTTAGCCTATCTAACATAGAATCTTGAATCGACTAGAGAGTTGATCGACTTTATAATATCAATTATAGAATTGTTTGGGATGGTCAACTAAGTCGAATAGCCCCTACAACATCTTCCCTACTCTTAATTCATTCTTTATGACAAAGACAAGAAGATTTGGAGTCTTACAAAATTTGTACAAAATTTGATACACCATAAAATAAAAAATGTAAATCCTTATAATGAAATAAAATTTTGTCTAGAAGGGTGGTTGGCTAATTAGAAGATCTAGTTTCGTGGTCAAAGAGAACTTCTTGAATTACATCTGCAAGATTTGAAATGTTAATTCCTCTTCTCTTCCCTTCCCTGGCTGACTGATTGGAACATTCAATTTCAAATTCCTGAGTATGATATTGTTGTTCAGAAGAGAGACCAAATCCTAAAAGCTTGGCTCAAAGAAATTGAATTTATGTCATTGTGAAGATGACTGAGATGATTGTGCTATTGCAGGTGCTAGTGTTGAAGTGATATGGAATGTTGTTTGATAAGTATTTGGTGCAAGCACTTGAATATCTTGATCAAATATAGATCATTTCCATGCAAATATACTTTCATGGGCATCAAATGATTTAAAATATATTAAATATTGTACCTTGTTAGCTAGTGATATGTACCCTGACAATTCTTGATCAACTAGTATTTGATGTTCTATTAGTTTCACTTTATTAACAATTCCATGAAATTAATAAATATAATTTAACTTTATTAATGATTCCATGAAAATGATCAATAACATTGGCATATTCTACTTTTACTCTCATCCCTTCTCTAAAACACTATCTTTTCTCATCTTTTATTTGGGATTAAATTTTTCTCCTATAAAACCTAATTCCCATGGGTAGACTTTTCTCAAGGTTGAGTTACTTGTTGAGAGTACGATTCTCAAAATATAAATTATTGAGTTTATATCTGATCACATGTGGGTGATAAATATATTTGGAAAATAATAAAAACATTGGCCTCTGTGATATAATGTTTTTTCTAACTCGTTTTTTTCTTTGGAAAATTCTTGGTGAGCCTTATGAATTATAGTGGATATTTTTTAATTCCCTTGAACTATCATTATATCTTGAAATTTATTTAAATGAGGAGTTAGTTTCTCACTATGATTGACCAATTGTTGTAGAAACTATTGGATTGCAATTCTGCTAGGAATGTTTATATTAATTTTTTTTATTTCCTAGTTCTAACATTCTAACCAAATATCCCTTTATTGTCATTGCCTCTCCTAAATCTTTCTACTATACAACATCCTTATTTTAAATTTTTTCTTCTATCCTCTAGGGCTTGAAATATTTATTTATCTCAAGCATGCCTTAGGCGAGTTTCTTACTAGATGTTTCTTTTATCCTTTCTTTATTTATGGAGCTCAAGTGTTCGGTGTATTTGACTCTACTAGAGGAACATTTTCGTCAGTTATAGGGGAGGTTGAGGTAACATCTATTTGTAGATTATTTTTCTCTAGAATTTCCTTTAATATATCTTCTCACATAGTATTCTTGTATGGGACTTACTCAGTACCAACCTCCTTAGGTCATGTTTTATCTTGATAATCCTTTTATTCTACAATTGTTGTGGTAGTTTCACGAGGTGAATTAGAATTCAATTTGAACTCTAGCACTTATTGTTTTCTTGTTGCATTCACTCAAGCGTCCTCCATTATATGTGTGTGTCGAACTTCAATTTTATAAGCTAACTTTGGTTGAAATGAATAGTTGATGTTCCTGCAATTATTTGTCTACCATCATTATATATATTTTTATTTCAATGAATACATCTTTGACATGTCGAAGTTACTACAAGGTGTCTCGTCCAATAGATGATGCCAAAAATTGTTGCAATTCTATGCTTCTTTACTATTTTTCCCTTTTCTTTGGTATGCTCCAACACTTCCCACGAAATTGATTCTAACTTCTATACGTATTGTGGTCCTCGTACTTAAATACCCATTATAATCTTTTGTCAATAAGTATTATATGTTGATGCCTGAATCAGTTTGAAACAATGTGAGCCTTAACTTGCAATATCCTTAGGATATTCTATGGTAGGTAATTATATGTAAAATTCGAATGCTCTTGTTCATAATTTTTTTTTCATTTCTTCTTATTTTTGAGTGTTTTAAAATGGTAAAATTATATCCCCTCACCCTTCTCAATCATGTGGTAGAACTAGGAATATTTCGTTAGCCTCCTCATCTCCCACCACCTCCTCCAACTCCACCTCTACCACCACCTCCTAAACCACCACATCCTCCTCCTCCTCTTCCTCCACCACCACCTACTCTTCCTCCTTCACCACCTCCTCTTGCCCCACCTGCACATCCACCACCTCCGCCTCTACCACCTCCACCACCTCTGCCTCTACCACCTCCACCACCTCTGCTACCTCCTCCTCTTCTTCCACCTCCTCCTCCACCTCCTCTACCTACGCTTTCTACAACACCTCTCCATCCACCTTCTCCTCCTACTCCTCCTCCTCCACCTCCTCATCCACCACCACCTCCACCACCTCCTCCTCCTTGTTCTCCACCTTCACTCCACCTCTCCCTCCTCCTCATCCTCCTCCTCTGACTTCTTATTCACCACCGCCTACAACTCTTCTTCCTTCACTCCCTCCTCCCTCCTCTTCCTGCTTCTCCTCCTCCTCCTCCTCCTCCATCTGAACCTCCTCGACCACCTCCTCCTCCTCCTCCTCCTCCACCTAAACCTCCACGTAAACCTTCACCTCCCCCTCCACCTCAACCTCCACCTCTACTCTTCCTCCACCTCCACTCTTCCTCCACCACCACTTCCACCTCTACCTCCTCCTCATCCTCCTCCTCCACACCCTTCTCAACCACCTCCTCCTCCTCCACATCCACCTATACCTCGACCACCTCCTATGTCACATCCACCTATACCTCCACCACCTCCTACTTCACCACCACCTCCACCTCCACCACCTCCAACTCCACTCCCACATCCACCTCCAACTCCACCCCCACATCCACCTCCACCCCGTCCTCCTCCTCCTTCTCCACCTCCACCACCTCCTCCTCCTTCTCCACTTCCTACTCTTCCTCCTCCTCCATCTCCACATCTACCTCCTCCTCTACCACCAAGCCCTCCTCCTCCTCGTTCTCCTCCTCCTCCACGACCTCAACCTCTCCCTTCTCTTGCTCCCCATCCTCCACCTCCACCCCCTCCTAAACGAACACCACTTCCACCTTCTCATCCACCACCTCAACCTCCACCAACAACACCACCTCCTCCTCTTCCTTCACCTCCTCCTCCTCTTCATCCACTGCCACCACCCCCTCCACCTCCTCCTCCTACTCCACCTCCACCACCACTTCCACCTCCTCATTAACCAATTTCACCCCCTCCTCCTCCTCCACCACCTCCACCACCACCATCACCACCACATGCTCCTCCTCTTCATCTACCACAACCAGCACTACCACCGTCTTCACCTTCGCCTCCTCTTCCTTCTCCTCCTCCTCGTCCACCTCCTTTGCCTCCACTGCCTCCTCTGCCATTGTCGCCAACCCCCTCCCTACTGCCCCATCCTCTCCACCTCCTCCACCACATCCTCCTCCTCTTGCCCCGCCTCCTCCGCTACCTCCTCCCTCTCTGCCTATGCCTTCAACTACTCCTTCTCCTCACTGTTTCTGCGTCCTCCTCGTGCTCCTCCTCCTCCGCTTCCATCTCCTCCTCGTCCTCCCCTACCACCTTAACATGTGTCTCTGCCTCTGCATCCTCCACCTCCTCCTCTGTCTATGCCTTCACCTCCACCTCATCCTCCTCCTTTGCCTCCTCCTCCTCCTCTCCTCTCCCTCCATGCCTTCACCTCTGCCTCCTCCTCCTCTTCTCCTATGCCTCCTCCTCTCCTCTTCTCTGCCTCCTCTACCTTTGCCTCCACCTTCTCATCTGCCTCCTACGCTTGCTCCTGTGCCTCCTCCTCCTCCTCCTCTTTGTCCTCAGAAAGATTAAATAAAATAAAATTGCATATCATTTCATTCTTTTTATTTATAATACTTATTGATAAAATTTAGATATCAATGTATACATGATAATATAACAAATAATATGTATAAAAAATTACACTAGTAATTATGAGCACAACAATTTAATTAGTAAAATTTAATTTAGTTTTATAGTTTAAGTCAAATACTATTTTCGGAATTTCACTAACAAATTTATGATAAAGGTGATTAAAATTATGTGTGGCCACCTATGATTTTCAATATCAAATTTTTAAGGGTGGTGAACAACAAAAGTGAACATCGAGTAATCGAAGTGTAGTGTAGTTTAAGAGAGACAACATTTTCCTGTTTTATTTGGAAAAAAAGAAAAAATAGCTTTAACTATTTTCCACATATTCATATTTCTACATGTCTATATTTAAAAATATTAAGAATATTTTTTATATTTAAAACTAAAATTTAAAATGTTGAATTTACTTTTGAATTGAAAATTTCAAAAATATATAATATGAGTACAAAATTCCCATTCCAATAAAAAGAAGTTGAATCTATGCTGAATCAATTTTCATATTAGAATATAGATAAAAAAATCAGACATCAAAGTTTATCACCCAACCAAGGAACATTTCCAATCCATCATTTAACAAACCAGGAAAGAAGTGAATGTTTGCAGGAATTTCTATGTTTTTTGCATCATAAGTTCGGGGCTACGTGTATCAATGATTGATATCTTGGTAACCAGAAGACCAAAGGATTGGGCCAATATAGTAATTGAGGACGAATCTTGATGAAGAAGTGTTAAGACTTTTCAATGCGTGAAAAAATGTATAATGAAACACGAAAGGTATAAATATGTGAAAAGTATCAATAAGTACTTCCCATAGTTGTGAAAAATAATTATAAACCAGTGTTCAACATTTCAAATGTGCAAACAAAATTATCCAAAAATGATATCCATAACTGTGGAAAATTTTTATAAACAACATATCCATATACATAGCTATAGAAAAAATTTATAAACAACATATCCATAAACGATATCCATAGCTCTCCAAAATATTTGTAAACAACACATTACATTGTGCAAAGAAAATTGTCGATAAACGCTATCCATAGTTGTCAAATGTTTTTAAAAGCCATACTTTAAAGCAAGGCTCGAAGAAGAGGCGTGGCTTCAAATATGCAAACAAAATAAACAATATCCATAGTTTCATGAAAAAATTATAAACAAAGATCGAAAAAGAAGAGGCATGGAATGTTAAGCTAATTTGAATTGACAAAAATGGCTAATTACCTCAAGCTTGATTGGAGGTAGAGTTATAAGTAACAAGGGCGTTGAGCGTGGATCGAACGCATGATCTTAATATATTCATCCAACTCTCTCTCGACAAAGATACAGTCCGAACACATGATCTACAGAGGCGTGGCTTCAAATGTGCAAAAAAACTAAATAGTATCCATAGTTTCCCAACAAAGATACAGAGCCAACAAAATTTGCGTTACAAATGAAAACACTATCCTCGAAGAATTTTGCATGAGCATAGTTTCAAAATCATCACATATTGGCTGTGTGAGATTGCGATTGTGAGAAAACGACTATGAATGGAACGGCTCGAATTCAAGAAGACAGACCATAAAATAAAAAAATTACCTAAATTTAGAAAGTACAGCTCAAAAAACAACAACCTAAATTTAAAAATAGAATATAAATTTGCGATTGTGATAAAAAGGCTATGAAGGGAACGGCTCAAACCAGTGATCAAATTTGAAGTGCATGTCTTAATTTCATTTAGAAGGGCACACATTCATGTAGCACTTCCATTATGAAAAGCATAAAAAAAAGGAGCCATTCAATTGACAATAGTAAATTATTTTCAAATTTCTTTTTATTTTTTCACAAACAAAAATATACTTCTATGTCAAAGGCTGCATTAATAAATGCATTACTCTTACACATGTGTGATTGAGAAATCTAACCACATAAGATTAATGGATATCCAGGAGACCTATATCCCTCCTCCAGTTCAGATAAGGATTAATTTTGTAGGAAATTTTTGTGACCAGAACGTTCAAGCCAATATACAAGTAGCTCAATCAAATTTAAGTTTATTGCATGAATGAAAAAATTCAGTGAAATACTAAACAGGTTTAGGATTCAACGAAAGTGTGTACAAAGGTGTATATGTTTTTGGTATCTCCTTTTTTGATATGAAAACATACCAGGAATTGGGAATCCTCAAACAAATCAAGTCCAGTATATTAGGAAGCCTGTTGAATGCCCTCCTCTCCAAGCATAAATCGTGCTTAAACTTTGCTTGACAGGCGTTCGCTAAATGATGAATTTATGTTCATCTCCAGCTTAAATCGTCGTCAAACCTTGCTTTGGGAAGCCTTCAAGGACAACCCAATGAAATTACAGACCTAATACATGGCCCATATTGACATCTAGTCGCTCTCAATTGAAACTACCAAATGTAATGGTATCAAAGGGTAATTGTGACATAACCATTAATAAGAACTTCCATCATATGCACAATTAGAAAAAACAACTCAAAAAGAAACTATTGTTTTTGAAATGGGAGCAACTCAGAAACTGCCAAATGTAATGGTATCAAAAGGTAATTGTGACATAATAATTAATAAGAACTTGCATCATATGCACAATTAGAAAAAACAACTCAAAAGGAAATTGTTGTTTTTGAAATGGGATTTTCTGAAATGAGAAAAAACAACTCAAAAGGGAACTGTTGTTTTTGAAATGGGATTTAAGTTTTAACATGAAAAGAAATTTACAAATTCAACATTCTTAAAATTCTAATTTGAGAAAAAATGAAATTTAAAAAAAGGTTGACAATTTGACAGCCCTTCTTAAAACAATTTAAGATATTATTCCATTTTTTTTAAATGACAAAAATCAATTTTTAAATTTTTTTTGACTCGTAAAATTTTCTCACTCCTTCTCTGAGGTGCCAGAAACCCTTTGAAGGGCTCTGATGTGTTCAATTTTGATCCCTGGCTTGAAATTTTGATCCCTGGCTCGAACTGAAGAAGACAGCCCCTAAAAGCAACAAGTTACCTAAATTTAGAAAGTACATCCTGAAAAAGAAAAAGATAAATTAAATTTAGAAACAAAGTATAAATAACATTCCGTAAAAAAATCCACCCGTTGAATTAAAACAAATACAAACCAAAGTAATTTAACTTTAAAATTTAAAGACAAGAAAGTAAGAAATTAAAGGTTAAATTTAAAATTAAAAATACAATATAAATTACATTCACTCAAAAAAAACCACATGTTAAATTAAAAAAATACACACCAAAATAGTTTGTATTTAAATTTTAAAGAAAGAAAAGTAAAAAATTAGAAGTTAAATTTAAAAAACTGCTTTTGAGGTAAAAGATTGGCAACTTCGCTATATCCCCCAACCCTTGTTTGGCTGGGTTGATATCAAGCTCAAGAAGAATTATCTCTCCTTTCAGTATGGAGAGAACAAAAATTATCTATTTCTTTTCAATATGGGGAGGAACACGGAACAACAAGAAAAAGAGAATGTGATAATCTTATAACTAAGACCTTAAGAAAAGGTAAGTTTGGCTAGTGATGCAAAGCTATATGATATGAAAACTAATTTCAAAGTTAGAAAGAGGAAATAGTTGATTGAAAAGTGAAAAATTAAAAGTTAAATTTCAAAATAATATTTATTTTCTTTTGAAGTAAAAAATCGATAGTTCCAAAGTTAGAAATTTTGGCTATTTAATTGTTTTTTTAGTAAAAAACACAAAATTTCAAAGTTTAAAAAGTAATGGTGAAATTTAAAAACTCAATGTTTAAATTGCTTTCTTTACAGTCAAGAGAATGTGTACAAAGTTAATGCTTAAATCTGAAATGTCAATCTTTATCTTAGTGACTCACACTATTAGTGAAAGTCATTATACATAATTTTGTTTGCTAAATAATAAAATTGTCAAACTAAAATTTGAGGATAAGTTGTTAAATAAGAAAAAATATTAAAAGTCATATGGCTTAAAAAAAAAATTCACTAATAAAATCACATTTTTAACTAATAAATAAAATCATATAGATGAACAATCCTCTTCATTAAGGTCGTATGGATTAATAATGCTTTTCACTAATAATTAAAAATTAATTAATTTATATTTTTTTCTAAGTACTTTTAGGTTGGAAAATTTAAATGATAAATATATAAATAAAATATTTATTTCAAAGTTTAGGATAAGCTATTTTTTTTCCAATATTTCTAAGAGCCTTGCAAAACTCTAGGAGTATCAAAAACTTATCTACTGAATCCCTCAACCCATTAGTCATTGGATTTAAACAATGAGGGAAATCATAAGGAAACACACATTGGGTTTCCCGATAATATTTGATCTGTAAAAATATATATTAATATATGTATCTATAAATTCACCAATTATAATGAACATATTATTAGATATTTCTAGATATTGCACTTTATATTAACCCCCACAAAATTGTTTCCCTTATTTAATGTAATCTTTGACGGCTCTAACCAAAATATCTTATACAATATGTACCCCTTAACCAAAAACCATGATGAATGTCAAAACACTAATATGACGCATAACCGCTAATTTACTGTGATTACTCATACTCTTAGATAATTAAAAACCCTTCCATAATGCAACCTCTAACAACTATTACCATGAACTTTAGAAACTATGATCCCTAATACACTTCATGATCATGACATTGTAATTCTTGAAATTTTATAATACACATCAATTTTAATATCTAAAACATTAACTCTACCATTAAAACTATATCTTTTATTCACTTAAAGTGTCATAACATAGTGATCAATTTGAATGAAGTGTAACTCCCAATTAAATCCTATAAGAAAGGAATATAATAGATATTGTGTATCATTGAGATGATATTTTGATTATCGATATCGACCCATAAATAAATTTTCATGAGCCAACATATGGTAATGATTTTGATTATGATATTGACTCAAAAAGCACTTTTTGTGAGTGAACATATGGTAATGATCTTGACGAGTAGTCGCATTTCACCCATTAGATCATACAATGATGGTGTATATTTAGTAGATGCTTTAAGGTCTTAATGTTGGTTTCTGAAGTTCACTTTAACTATTATTCCTTCCATCAATTAAGATTAATCAAGTGTATATATATGTTTTTTTTCTGTATTTAGTTATATGTATTTAAAAATTATAAAATTCCTAAATTTCTAAATTGTGTATTTCTATATGGTTTTTCCCTATTTCCACTGTTCAATGCAATATGAATAATAAATATTATTTATTCGATTCCTATTTATTCATGTTTATATTATTATGTTAAATATATGTATTATTAAAACAAGTTTTTGATATTTCATTTTTTTTTCTTATTTTTATATCTTTCCTAATATGAGAGAGTCTTTTGCATGAATAAGGAGAGTCTCTAACATTAAAATCACTATTCTACAATAAATTGGTCAAATGATCATGATGGGAAAAATATACAACTAGGAAAAACACGTTGGTGACATGCTGAACATGAACTGGTATGAGTGTGAAAATTCTAATAAGTCCATTTGGTTCCCCTCTTTACTAATTTCGGTAGACATGAAACAAACTCCACTAGTTAGTTCTCGAGAAATATTTAAAAATCTTCCAAAATATGGAGAGTACCTCAAGACATAAAAAAAATTAATCCTCCCTCATTGCATGTTCAATTGTCCATACAAATAATTGAAGTTTGATATGTCAGCTCTTCAGATGTAGACCCGCAAGAGATTCTGTATCAGTCTACAATTGTTGAAATATATATAGGATCAGTTAATAATGTAATATAATATTCCCAATTCCACCATAAGCTCGAGAAGAACAAAGAGATATACTTTTACTCATACGAGATGCTGAACAAGAAGAAGGAATGGAAGCATAATTATACACAACCATTTAAATTTGACCTCTTAGAACTTTTGACATAATCCTATAAGAATATTGCAAGCAAAGACTCACAGAGTTCGAAACCAACAGGGACATAAATATATACAATAAATCTAAATGGAATATTTCCAGGTATTCAACTAGAAGACACACAACAAAAATAGAATCTACACTCAATTGCACGAAAAGTTTTTGAGGTTATTGTATAAAGGGTAGAAAAGAAAAGAAGCATAGAAAATTAGAACAATTTCTAGAATAATGTATTGGGTTTGATGTCTTGCAGTTGCTTGGACATGGAGAATATGTATTCATTGAAACAAAACTATAGAAAATGATGGTAGTTTAGAAAAAAAAACAACATAAAAAATGGATTCCAGACAAGCTCAACGTAGAAAGGAGCTCATCATAGGCATACGACCAAGGATATTCGATTGAACTAAACAGGAAAAAATAAAAATTGAACATCGATTTGACTTGTGATTTAACCCATGTTAATACGATAAGAAGTATAGAAGAAAATGATGTTCAAGATAGAAAACGGTCCAAGCAGACTGATAGTGACAAAGTTTCATCCAAGTATTCTAGGTTTGATGACATATTAAGTTGCCTAGTAGCAACATTCAATAGAGAGAACAACACGAAATGGAGATTTGTTTGGAATGTTATAACTATGAAATAGGAAAACATAACATAAACATTCCAATAAGAATTAATGATCCACCTTTTGCAGTCCAACAATTAGTACATAAGTCGGTCGACCACACGTTATATGCCTATAATTATGCTCATCACCATAGTTATAACTTAATTATTAGGTTCATAGAATATATCGAAACCCCATGGAATATGTTGGAATATTCATAGTAATATTGACATAATTCTCTACTAAAATTTTCCACTAAGGTTTTTTGTTGTTGTTGAAATATGCATGCAATTTTTTTTATAAATAACCACAATATAATTTGTAATAAAGTTATTATTTAGCTAATTTTTGTTTTTTTTTAATATATTAAATTTGATTGGAATAATGAGTTACTCATTTTTATGGTTATCATGGATTGAATTTTATTTGTAGTTTGATCAATTTAATTTATATGGCTTCCCTCTTAATTTATGTTACTATTCTCTTCTAACTTAGATTGGAAGAAAACTCCAAAATAGATATTCCTATAATTATGTTGATAGTAAGAATAGATCTTCCGCAGTTATAATTTAATTATTAGGTTGATCGTATCTATTTAAACCCCATGGAAAATGTTGGAATATTCATGGTAATATTGACATATCAATGATAAGATGTCTATCCAAGTTAGGTATAATCTATTAATTAAATTATCTCAAATTAATTCATTTATTAAAATGGCATATCAACACATCATATTGGGAATGTGGTATTTCTAAGCCATGGTAATGTAAGAAGAAATGTTTCCAATTAAAAGATTTCCATAATAATAGTTGGGGGAATCTACACTGATAAAAATATTTTTATATATTATATAACTCCAGTAATAATAATAATAAATAATATATAGTTTAGGTAACTTTTATGAATTTTTTAATCTAGTTAATGCAATATGTATAATGGGGTTAGCATTTTGATACTTATCATAGATTTATGGATATAGAAATTTTCAATCCATTTAATTATATGGTCACAATAGTTATAATAAAACCAGTAAATCATTTTAGAGTCAAAATATTCTATATATAGTGTATTTAAAATTAATGTTGAAACCATTTTTTTAATTAAATTGAAAATAAATAGATATCATACCTAAATTTTAAATAAATCCTAACCTTCTATTAATGACTAATATTAAAAATATCAATTATTGATTATTTAATCTCTAGCATCAACCTATTGATTATTGATAATTAAATTAAAATTCTATAAATCCTATTATAAGGTATACACACTATTAGCATAACATAATTAAGGAATCATAAATATGTTTATTTATTTATATGTATTTCAGATGTGTAAATTATGTATTCTCATTTTTCTTTAATCACTAATATTTATATTAATATACATAAATATATGTATTTGTAATATGATTTTTTATTATATTTTTTGTTCTATTTTGTTTTTGTTTTAATTTTGTCTAATCAATTCTAAGTTAAATTTTGAGGCTTTGTATTGAAATCTAAGGTGTTGTTGAGCTCAATTGTAGTAAAGTTCACTATATGTAATGAGATATGTTTCTATCAAATTTATGCAAATCTCAAATGCATTCACATTTATTTCTTTAGGAATGGAATTTAAAGGATACAAACCAAAATATATGGAAACCATAATACAAATATTAATGCTTTATCTAACCTCAGTATTCACGAAAATCCCCTTTTGAATGAATGTGAGATATGCAAGACACCTTCCATGTGATTTGGAAGCGAACGATAATACAATATAAAAATATATTTTTTTATCTTATTGACAATTTAATAAATATATTTTAGGAAAAACATTAATGTAAATGGAAATATAGTAAAATAGATATACATTGAATGAGAAAGGTAATACTTTTCATTAACAAGGATATAATTGTTCAACATTACACCTTGTTTGGATAGGTAACACCTACATCACCATCTATTGCAACTCTTCCACTAAAAATGATCATATTTTTATTATATATGTACAATGACAAATTCCTTAGTTCTCCTTCTTATCAAAAGAAGCCATGAAGGTGAGATAAACTTGGACATGAATAAAAAATTTAATGAAATAAAAGAAGAGTACAATGTTTTTTTGACTACATTATGATATAATTACATTTATGCATCCTAAATTGTCTTTCATCATTTCAAAGAAAAAGGTATCATGAAATGTACACTCCCTTAGCATTGAGGACTTTCATGAGTACTATGTCACAAAGCCTCACAACATGCAAACATTAAATGACCCACAACTTTATTCCTTGTCAATTATTCCCCATATGTTAGTTTTATTCAAGAATGTCTCATGTCATCTTCTCTTTTAATCACTTAATTCTTTTGTAATATTTTTCACAGATGACATGTGTTGGGCAATTTATTGTGCTTAAATTGCTGCATTAAATTATCGACCAGGGAAACTCGTAAGCTTTTGATGATGCCAGCACTATATGTGCAGGAGTAGGCGACTAATTCTATGTCTAATGAAATTATTTACGATTCAATACAATATGCAAGGGAAGAGGCTCCTAACTAAGGAGATCCTGGTTGTCCTTCCCTACAGTATCATAGAGAAATCATAAAACTAGAAACTTAAAATGCAAACAAGAGGATGAACTTTAATTGTTGTTTAGATTCAAAGAGAGAAAGACTAACTTAGTCTCTTGATTGTCCTCTTTTGTACTAATCCAGACTAAACTAAAATTCATCCATAAGCGTAAACTAAATGAAATAACTTTGAAACATAAAAGCAAAAAGATGAATTCCAATTGTCATACAAATCAAATAGAGAGAGAGCCTAACTTAGACTCTTGTTGTCCTCTCATATGTTGATAAGATTCTAATTGAAAACTCATTCATCAATCAAATCCTCAAACATCAAACATCTAAGAAATTAAATAAAATAAGATCTAATATGAAACAACATGTTCCTTTTCTCCTTCTAGAGTGAGCTGAATTCTCCTAAGAACCAAAGTGACAAGCCATTCCATATACTACATTAAGGTAACTTCTATCTAAAACTACATAATGGAAAACTATTTCTAAAACTACATAACGAAAATATATGTCAAATGAAGCTTTATTCCATCTAAAATTGGATACAATGCTCTAAGAGTCCTCCCTTCAGAATGGACGAGGTACTCCCATTTATACAAAAACTATGATAACAACCTCATAAATGTAGACCCACTATTCTCTCCTTTGACCCACATATTTCTCAACCAATGCTGACACATAACCCTATCCTCCATGATCTCCTCCATG
>APFE030461696.1:330919-403307 GCA_000404065.3 Pinus taeda | reverse complement strand
TCAGCGGAATAGTCCGTGAGGATGGGACAATTGTAGCAACCTTTAAAGCACATTCTCAATATGATAAGTACTAAAATAGCTGAAATAGTTCAACTAATTTAGCACAATTGAAAGCAAACATGAATTACAAACATCCACATAATAGGCTTACAAATATTCATAATCCCTGCAGGAAGACATTCAGCGGAATAGTCCGTGAGGATGGGACAATTGTAGCAACCTTTAAAGCACATTCTCAATATGATAAGTACTAAAATAGCTGAAATAGTTCAACTAATTTAGCACAATTGAAAGCAAACATGAATTACAAACATCCACATAATAGGCTTACAAATATTCATAATCCCTGCAGGAAGAATGTGCTAGCCATGAGGCTTCTGATATTAAGTAAACGTCACAAGAGACATGTATGCAACAAACATCACTAGCCCAAATAATGGAGCGTTGGAGCCACTCCTTGCTCCCCAAAAGAACTACCTTGTCTCTCTAATGCCTTGCGGGAGAAGTCAAGGTGAAAAGTCCTTTGCTCATACAATAAGGGTGTATATATAACCAATAGGGTGATGTTTTACCTCCTTGTGACTGTTTGACTACCCTCATGACTGTTTAACTTCCTATGACTTTTCGACTTTTCATGACTCTTCATATTCTGTATGTGTCCTTTGGACATCCACTTTACCATACATTTTGAATAGACATGACAAGACATGACATGCCACTGCTGACATGGCAATGTCAAACCATTCTTATTTGCTGCTTGCTTTGTGTCTTCTAAAAGATGGGTCATGATATTCTTCTTTGTCCTCCAAATGGCTTAGAGATGAGGAGTCTTCAGTGGAACTTGATCTCCAGCTGCTGTCTCATTTTGATGTTGCTTTGCTTTCTCTTGATTGATCAGCTTGCCTTCGCAGCTAATAAAGTGTCTTCTGGCATGGCCTTCACCAATGTTAGTCTGCAATGAATAGGACCATCTGATATGCCAGGACGTAACCCTGTCTTCAATCCTGCTATAAAGGCATAGCCAATCCTTGAAGGCATACTTGGTGGACTTAAGAAAAACCCTAGATATTTGAGTCTTGACTAGAGATCTTCCTCCTGAAGGGGAAGAAGTCCTTTTATGGCTCGAAGCTGACCTTTGATCTCTTTGTGGAAAATTGCAATGACTTCTGTTCTTTTGTCTCTATTCTCTAGTGGCCTTACAATATACCTCCAGAGCATGACGATTTGTTAGTATTTTGTCAACCTGTTAAGATCCCTAATTCATTAGATTAGATTTCAATTGGTCGAAACAACTTTTAGTATCTCTTGAACAATCAGGGTCTGGACTCTCGATAGAAGTGTACATAATAGAAGAAACGGAAAAAGGAACAAGAATATAAGTTCATTAATCATTATCCTTCTCTACCACTTAGGTATGCTGTTAGGGATGAAAATACCATCCCTTCAAACTCCCAGTCTAAATAATGTCAACACGTTATGATAGTTGCTATATCAGTGCTCATTAAATAAGGATTATAATATGCCTTGAAGTGCACCTGAACCTTTATGCCCTTTAGCAAGAGATTTGGATACTTCTGTGTCTACCATTTCATGATCAAGGCATTTGAAATGTGAATCTGATTATACAAAAATATATATCTATATTCTGTTCAGATATCATTATATATGATGGCTGTAGAATATATGACAAGGATAGAGGATTGGAGTATTGATAGTGATCAGTCATATCGGTCCAAGTTTACAAAATGTTACACAAAAGAAGCATTTCAAATCATTGCTCTTTGACATTTTTATGAAGTTTAAGATTTTGTGTTTTATGGAAAATTAAAAAAATGCACTACATATTTTGTTCATCCTCACAAAACAATTCATTATGCAATCATACATTACTTGGACAGAGCAGAAACAAGTGAGTTCTCAGTTTCCCCTTCCAACATATAGGTGGGACCGGCAAACATGTTCTGTGGGGAACTACTCTGAGAGTAGTTCAAGATATTTTGAATTTTTTGTTGACACAATCAATGTCCTGAAATGAAATGATTTTAGAGTCTTGCAGGCTGAGTTATGCTTATACATGTGAAGAGTTTGTATGCAGTTCTAATATTTGTGTAATTATTTAACCTAATTAGACATGTCTAGATTATTCATTATTTTTTGCTGTGTAGAGGTCATTATAATTCCCATTTCACCAACTTGGCAAGCTCCATTTTTACTGGAAAACATCATATATGGGCAGAGCCCTTCTTAAAGCATCGTTTGCTGATTATTTTACAAATTTTGGATCTTGCAGCTGACAGATTTTGGACTCTCAAAAGTTGGTCTTATAAACAGCACTGATGATTTGTCTGGACCAGCAGTGAGTGGTACAATGCTTCTGGGAGAAGATGAAGATTCCTTATGTGCGACTGAGCAGTCTGACCAAAGAGAGAGACGTCAAAAGCGCTCAGCTGTTGGAACCCCGGATTACTTGGCACCAGAGATTCTCTTGGGAACTGGGCATGGTGTGTAATAAAAGCATCTCTAGTGGAAATAAATTGTTGAGTGTTTGTTTTGTACTTATATCCAACGAAACTGCATTTCTGAAATATTGTTGTCGCCTTCTATTTCTACAGCTGAAACTGCAGATTGGTGGTCAGTTGGTGTCATTCTTTTTGAACTGCTCACAGGCATTCCTCCTTTTAATGCAGAACATCCACAGGTACTGTTTCTACATGCCACTGATCAACATGAATACAGTGTCTTCTTAAATTGCTAGTAGTGTTCCACCAATGTATGACGGGACAGGGGGGAACAGGGACTAGTTTCAAGAATTACTGGAAAGACATCCCAAATTTCTGTGGACAACACCATAGGAAAGCCACCCATACATGCACATAAAGAGGGGGGATTCTGTCACAAACTAGTTACTCTATTTTTACTATAAAGATACAAGCTCTAAATTCTGAGCACCCTATTGTTAAGTTGGTAAGCTCAAATAACCAGGGAGAGCCCTGGAGAGAAGGGTTCTGTGTAAATTCAAAAATGTTTACATGCTTTGTATTTAGAGTGGTTATGGATATTTCTAATGGAGAAGTTCGTTGATGATTCTAAATTATTTCTCACAGGCACTGCGTCTTTTAATGCAGAACTTCCACATGTATTGTTTCTACATGCCACTGATTAACATGAATACAGTCTTCTTAAATTTCTAGCAGTTTTCTACCAATGTCCAAGGATGATGGGAGAGGGGGGCATGGGGACTAGTTTCAGGGACTGCTGGAAAGACATCCCAAATTTCTAGGGACAGCACCATACTAACTAGTTACTCTATTTTAATTTTTTAGTATAAAGATATAAGCTCAGAATTTTGAGCAACCTATTGTTAAGTAAATAAGCTCAAAGAAGCAGGGAGGCCCCAGGAGGTAAGGGTTCTATGCTAAGTCACATGACATGAGGACATGGGACACAAAGGACATGAAAATACGAGTATCCGACACATGACCCCCTGGAACATGACATAGAGGACACATTATTTATTATATATTAAAAAATATAACAAATTAGTGAATGATATATAAAATATGAAATATATAAAGCATTTACATGATGATGGTACACATTCAATCATACAAATAACACATATAACCAAAATTGCATTGAGTGCAATCCATCTCTGAACCAAAAATACATCAAAAAAGAGGCCCTGAATGGCCTATATAATCCAAAAAAATCATGCTAAAACAAATAACTAGTACTACATATCATCAAAATCATTTCTTAAATTGGGATCTACATCATCAATATCACCCTCTAAGCATTAAAATAAGATAGAAAAAGCTTAACATGTCAAATTCAGATTTTGTTGAGTGATGGGTACATTTGTACTAGGGTCATGATAGAGGAGAACTAATGCATATAACCAAAATTGCATTGAGTGCAATCCAGCTCTGAACCAAAAATAGATCAACAAAGAGGCCCTAAATGGCCTATATAATGCAAAAAAATCATGCTAAAACAAATAACTAGTACTACATATCATCAAAATCATTTCCTAAATTGGGATCTACATCATCAATATCACCCTTTAAGCATTAAAACAAGATAGAAGAAGCTTAACATGTCAAATTCAGATTTTGTTTGAGTGATGAGTGCATTTGTCCTAGGGTCATAATAGAGGAGTTCAACAATCAACGGCAGCAACATCGAGGTACATAGAGGGCTTGGTCCTCTTAATTAAATGCTAGTTACTCTTAATTAAATGCTAGTTCCTTACCCTCACACATGACAAACTCCAATGGAAATGTTGCAATCTCTCAAGTTTGTTGGATTTTGAGAGGGATCTAAATTCTGCTTTCTCTATATGAAATTCAATCATGAGGTTGAAACTACTCCAACAACCTGAGTCAATTAATGGTAATGTTAAAAATTTAAGTAAAAGGATGAAAATGAAAGATAAAAGAGAATGTCACTTTTACTGTTTAATATTACCAATGTTATTAGAACTGAACCGGACATCGAATTGGTAGACCCCCCAGACTGGGAATCTGTTAGAAATGGATCGCACTGGTAAAAATCTAGACCAAAAAACTGGTCAACCAAAAACACATAAAATATTCAAATTTTAAAGAAAAACATATATATTCATGTGCATCCATATGAATCCAAACCATTTATATACAAATAATTAGAAGTTCTCATTTATATAACGTGTAAGGTTTCACATAACCAAAATAACAATGAGTTCAATCCATCTCTGAAACAAAAATACATGAAAAGCCAAGTCCAAAATGGCGTAGCATCCAAAAAAATTCATGCTACAACAAATACCTACATATCATCAAAATCTTTGCCTATATTGGGATCTTTTCCATCAATATCATTCTCTAAGCATTAAAATAAGATAGAAAATTCTTAGCATGTCGATTCAAGATTTTGTTTTAGTGATGGGTACATTTTTAGTAGGATCATGATAGAGGTGTTCAATAATCAATGCCACTAACATCAAGGTAAATGTAGGGATTGGTGCTCTTGAATCTCGATTAAATGCTAGTTCCACACCCTCATACATGACAAAATCCAATGGAAACATTGTAATCCTCCCAATCTTGAAAACATAAAAAGTTGTTAAGTTTGCTGGATTTTCATTGAAATCTAAAATTCTACTTTTGCCATATGAAATCCAATGAGTTTGGAAACACTCTCAAACATCCCGAGTCAATTCATGGAAATGTTAAAAATTTAAGGATACTTTTACTTTAAGAATTTAACATTACCATGAATTGCATAACGATAGTAGGGCCATAGGAATGAATATTAGGAACGTATTATGGGCTAGTAGCCAATGAAGAGAAAAATAAAAAATTATAAAAAAAGCAAAATAGGCCCCATGTGTTGCATTGTACGTATCTTTACCAAGCCGATCAACTTGGTAAAAATGGCGGGTTCAATATTGAACAGTAACATAATCGATACCGAACCAACCAAAAACGGTTCAGGAGACTAGTCCGAACTGGTTTTTCCCTCCAACCAGCAAGACTGACCGACTCAAACCGGTTCATTCCCGTTTTGATAACATTGTTTTGGACCACTACAAGCTTGTCTTTGTAAAACATAAACTTCCCTTTAACCAAGGGTTTGGTTAGAATGTCTACAACCTGCTTATCTGTGGAGATGTTTTGAATCTTAACTTTTGCCTTCTTGTTCTTGTCTCTAATGAAGTGATACTTGATCTCAATATGCTTAGACTTGTCATGGAAATCTAAATTCTAAGAGAGTTCGATACATCTTTGGCTATCATAGCATATCGCCGTAGGCTCAAACTCTTGATCAAAGAACCTTATAACCAAGTTGCAAAGCCAAATGGCTTCACAAATCACCATACTCACTGCCATTTACTTTGCCTCTTCTGAACTAAGTGCTATTGAAGTCTTCTTTCTATTGAACCATGACATCACCATTGATCTAAGGTTGAAGTAGCATGCTGAGGTGCTCTTTTGTTTGTTTCATTCAATGTCCAATTTGAGTTTGTATATCCTTATAGCCTCATTCCATCACCTCCAAGATACCTTAGACCATACTTTAGTGTTCTAAAGTACCTGAGCACATGCTTCATTGCTACCCAATGTACTTGCCTCGACTCCACCATGAATTGGCTCAAGGTTTTGACAACAAAACATATATCTGACTTGTTGTTGGCCAAATACATCAAGGAACCAATCAACTGTCTATACCATGTGGAATCCACTAATATTGAATTTGATTCCATAACCTTATTCATATTGGTGATCATAGGCATATCCATAAGCCTACAATCCTACATTAGGAATCTCTTCAAAATCTCTACTGATATTTCTCCTAACCTTTGCCATAACTTTAATCACAAGAAGTAATGCATCAAGGCACTGTTCTTCATCTTGAACTCTTTAATCAAATTAACTTTTTATCGTGCTATGAACTTCTTTTTAAAATTGGCAACTAGGGCCAAATTCTGCGTTGGGCAACTCATTTGATGGAGATGATGATTGCATTGAATTCCTCTTTTCGAGAGGACCAAATTTGCCCTAAAGATCATCAAATTTGGCGCAAATTGTCAAGGTTGACCACATCATCATGTAGGCTCATGAAGCCCAAGAGACATGTCACTTCACCCTCAACGACTTGTATAAATACAAGTGACCTCCAACCTCATTTGGCATCTCACTCACTCACACATTCTTCTCTCTCCTAATTTGATTGGTTCGTATAACTATTGGGAAACTCTTCATCTCACACGTGTGGTTGGAAAGGAGGATGAATTTCTCGTAGATTATAGGGCCAAAATTTCAGAGCTCTTGCAAGGTTTGACCAACCTTGACTAAACTTTTTGACTCATCCTTTGACTGCGATTTTTGTGGGAAAATTCCAGTTTTTGGCAGACTGTATTGTTTGGCAAAGAATTCAAGAATTTTTGGCACTTTGACCTACGTTGACCACATGTCTGTTTGATCACAGAGTTGACTTCAATATGTCCGAGTTTAGCTGCTGTTTGGAAGGCTGTTTTGCGTTGACTTTGACCAGCTAAGGAGGTCAAGTTTCACTGCCTTTGACCGAGTTTCAAAGGCGATGTTTTGTTGCTGTGTTGACCATATTTGACTTTTTGGTTAGGGCTTAATTTGGCTGCAGATTTAACAACGCTGTTCTAACTTTGATTTAGCAAGTCAATTTTGACTTTTTGTGCTCTCTCTCTTTGTTGAAATTTTTATATAATTATAAGAAGAATTGATCAAAGGGTTTCCCCATCTTGGGGTTTTTCCTTGGCATCTGCCAAATTTGGTGTTCTCTTGTCTTGGCTTGTCTTCTGAATTTTGTTATTCATGTTCTAGCTATTGTTACTGTCAATGTGATTGCTATTGGAAAACTAAATTGGAAATTGCGCTGTTGAAGGACATTGAAGTAATTGTGCTAAGCATAGAACATACCATTGTTAAACTAAAATTAACATGGTATCAAAGCCCAGGTGAAGACAAAGCCTAAGCAAAAGAGAGAAAAGCAATCACTAAGTGAGATTTGTTGGACAAGACTATTGGACAACTCTCCATGGCTTCTACATCCTACTTCAAGATCGAGGACAAGCTCAATGACAAATTTGACTATCATGCATGGAAAATGACTTTGGACTTCACTTTGGAAGAGCATCATGCAATGGACTATGTGCATGGAAAAGTGGTGGAGCCTCCTTCAAATGCACTTGCTTCTGCTAAGACGAAGTATAAGAAAGGTGAGGTCAAAGCTAAGAAAATTATCATTGACTCCATTCAAAAGCATTTGGTTGCCTATTTTTTGATTTAGGAACATCTAAGGAGATGTATGATAAGCTGATTGGGATGTTCAGAGTGAACAATGCAAATTTGTTAAGTTACGGTATGTTCTATGCTTAGAGCAATTTATTTCAATTTTCGCAGTTAGCTCAATATCTTTTCCAGATTAGCAATCATATCAACATAATAGTAAATTGCAGATAGAACATAAAAATAAATTGCAGAAGACAAGCCAAGACAAGAGGACACAGGATGTGGTGCTAGCCAGGGACAAACCCCAATGTGGGGAAAACCTTGATCAATTCTTCTTATATGTTGTTCAATAGTTCAACAGAGAGAGAGTGTAAAGTTTTGTAGATGTTCTATGCTAAGAGCAATTTCACTTTTCTCACAACAATCATACAAGTAGTTGAGCAAAATGCAGATAGAACATATAAGCAGATCTTACAGAAGACAAATCAGAAACAGGAAAAATGTGTGTGTTCGTTTCGGCGGTCAATAGGATGCTTCAACCAGCAAAGTCTCCTTTGGTCAGCCAGCCCAGCATGTGTCACAACACTCCACAGTAGATGAGTCAACCCAAGTCAATTCTACAAATCACGCTGTCATGAAAGTCAAGCAGGGGCGAAGCTAAAAGTCAACGCAGCAGCAAAACGGTCAACCTTTGACTCGATTTTTGTGCAGGTATACGCCTTCAAAATGAACCTTCCACAATTTTCAGCTTGATTGGACCAGCGTTGACAAAGTAACGCTGGTCAAACTTCTGCGAACCCTAGCAGGAGAAAATCGTACCAGCTCAGCCGTCGGTGTCCTCTTCGTCCTTCCCACGTGTGGTGAATTCGTCTCCAGGTATTCGTACTCTTAGGATGAGAGGAAGATGTGAGTTGTGTTGTGATGAAATTCTCTCCAACTTTTCCTGTATTTATATCCATCAATGAGGGTGTGTGACACATCTGTTGGGCATGTGAGTCTACATTACAAAATTGGCCGACCTTGCACATATAATTTATTAAGAATAATAAATTCAAAATATAAATTCTGCTCATCGGATTAAGACTATTTTATATGGATTTTACACCTCTCAGAAAGAGGAATCCAACAAAAATATTAGCCTCTTAATCTGAGCATCAGAACATGGAGTTTGGACCTAGTTGTCCAAATTTAACAGAGAGAGAGAGATAGTTGTAGAATTGAGACTTCTGTGATTTGTCATAGTTATAAGGAGAGCTTCAGCGTAAATCACATAAGAAAGATTTTTGCCGACGCGTTTCGAACCAACCAATGTGGTTCATCGTCAGGACAAGTTGAAAAAATAGATCCAGTTCAGCGTGTTAAATAGTCCAAGCAGAGACTCCAACGGCTAGGAAAATCTAACGGCTACTTTTCCACTCAAGAACTCCAGTCAAACTTCCTCTAACAGATTTAATATTAAAATACTAATAAATTCAGAGCTAGGTTAACCCTAGGTTAATCTGCTAAAAATAATTCATTTATTTAATTAAAATATTACTCCTTTATATGTAAAAATATATAAATATATATATTAATATTATTAATCATCCTAATTTCAAATACCTATTTTTATTATTGTTATCATAATTGTATTTATTTTATTATAATGTTATTAATTGAATTCTTTTATAGAAGAATGTAAATTGGGGTCATTGGAATTCTTTTAATAATTTATTAAAAATTAATGGTGTCATATATAAGTTGTTATGTATAAATAATTACTATATATATTTATACATTAAAAATAAATTTTTTTATTTATTATATATTTAATATATATAGTCTAAATAATTTAATTTTAATAATGCATTATATATAAGATAATTATTTATTATATGAAATAGTATATATTAAATACTAAAATTATGAATTACTAGGAGTGGTTGACGTATTAATTTTAAAGAACGAGGTTAAATTAGGTTAAATAAAATTAATTTATTAATATTGCAATAATATATAATAATTATTATATTTATATGTATAAATAGATAATATGTATAATTAATTAAAATAGATATTAAATTAATTTTTTAATATATAATTAATCTATAAAAATACAATGTTGTTGTATTAATATTAATTAATATATTATATATGGGACTATAAATATCACTAGTGCTAAATGCTTATAAATCCAAAATTATAATGATGAGTAATTCATTAATTTATTATTACTAATAAAACCTATAAAAGAATGTTAACTGAATTGCCATTTGTTAAAATATTAGTAATAATATATGAATAATTTACGCTCAATTATAATAAATTCAACATAAAAAGAGATAATGCACAAGAAGAGGTTAATCTTAAAAAGAGACCGGAGGACACGACGAACAAGGGAAGAACATAACGCTGCCATCGATAAGCGATACCAGACTCACAAGGACAAAACCACGCCCATCCAAAGAAAGCACCTAAGAAGGACAGAGGGGGGAGGAAGAACCCTAGGACGACAACGCAGGGATCCAACTTCTACTTACCTTCCACCCATCATCTCTGTTGAGATTGATGGGTCTTCGCTCAATTTCAATAGCTTCCCTTAACTTGCGATGATGAAACCGATCGACCCTAGCAAGATAGATAGAGAGAGATAGTACATACACAACATAAGTCAACACTTTGACTTATCTAAATAAGAGCATAGATCATCTCCAAGTAGATGATACGCGAGGTAGTTGAACATAGTTGAAGACATGCTGCTTCATCTGATTCTCCGAGGTGACTCCATCACCATGCTGCACCTATCATTGTGCTGCTCCTCATCATTATGCTGCACCTCACTGTGCTGCACCATGTTGCACCCATCATCACAATGCTGCATCTCATCATGCTTCACTAATCATGACTGTACCCATCATTGTCTTACTGTACATCTCTGCTCCGTGTACTTGTTGCACCAAGTACCATTGTTGTCCCAAGTACCATTACTGCACCATGATTGCTGCACCATGTACTTGCTGTCCCATGTATCCACCATGAACCATATTGTTGTCCTATGTAGCATTGCTGCACTATGCTGCCATACTACTGTCCCAATGTGCCATTGCTGCACCATGCTGACACACTGTTGCCCCAAAGTGCCATTGCTGCACCATGTTGCCACACTATTGCCCCATGTGGCATTGCTGCACCATGTTGCCATGCTGCTGCCCTATGTAGCATTGTTGCACCATGCACTCGCTGCTATTGTGATAGTCACTGGTTAGGGCACCTCAGACTGTTGCAACAACCCTCAAATAGTCATCCAAACAACCCTTAATCTCTGCGGCCTACCCTAGTGTGAACCCTTTGCCTCCACACTGAAGATTAGGCCATAACATGACCGCAAAACAACCCACGCTATCCATTGCTGTGGTGGTATGGTCTGCGGCCTACCACACATCCTTGCTGTAGCATACGACCTCCTCCAAACTGAGTTTCTAGCCCACACATCAAACACAAAACAACTTGAAACTAACCTCCTTTGCGTCGACCCTCTAGGAAGGTACCTCCGCCCTCCTAACAATAACTTGACCTTCATAATGACCCTGAAACAACCCACGCTGTTCTATCCCTCTTTGCTGGTAAGGGCATCCTAAGGACTGCGGTTAGGGTCAGTCTAGTATTGCGTTTAGGCCTCTTCATGTATCTGTGATAAGGCTTCTTCAAGCGCTGCGTAGGAGAGCCTCTTTTAGGGCAGCGTAGGTGCCTCTTTCCAATGATAATCATCCTTCATGATTGCGTCCAGAGTGCCTGCGTCTAGGTTTGTTTAGATAGTGTCTAGGGCTAGGGCATCTCCTCTAGGGCAGCTTCCCTAGTCTCCTTTTTCCTTGCGTCTAGGGCTTCTTTCTCGTAGACTTCTCTTCCACTAAAACCCAAAACAAGTGGAGAGAAATCAAGAGTGAAGTGTGTGTACAAATGATTATCAAGTCACCTCCTTTTATACTAAAACGTTGAGCACATGTGGGTGTTATTTGGTTGCTGATCAACCTTGATGAATTGTCCCATAACACAAATAAATTCATATCTTCATGAATACTTATCGGAATCGGATGATCTTTAGATCAATTCAACACCTCTCAAGGAGAGGGATCCAAGAAAAATATCAGCGGCCACAAATAAGATGACCCACATGGAGTTTGACACTAGTTGCCAATTTTACAAAATCAAATCCTCTTTCTCAAAAACAAGTTGAAGGATATCAAGATGGATAAAGGGGAGTCTAAGTAGATGTATGATAAGCTAGTTGGGATGTTCAAAGTGAACAATGCAAGTCAAATCCTCTTTCTCAAAAACAAGTTGAAGGATATCAAGATGGATAAAGGGGAGTCTATTCAATCCTACTTCATGAGAATAACGCAAATCAAGAATGTCTTGCTATCTATTGGAGAAGTTATTTCTGTTAGAGAGCTCTCATTCATTGCTCTTGGATGTCTTCCATGACTATGGGATATATTTGTCACCACCATTCTCAACAATGACAGGATACTTGGTTTCGAATCTCGATGAGTTATTGGCTAGAAGCACTTAAGAGGAGACTATAATGGTGGAGAGGGACAAGCCCTCAAATGGAAATAAACGTACTGCTTTCTCTACTCATGCAAAGAGGAAGACCAATGCTAGTCGGAGAAGACAGAGTCAAGGATTCAAGAAGGGTTTCAAAGAAGGAAGAAAAGAAAGGTGCTACAATTGCAAAAGGTTTTGCCACTATGCTAGAGAGTGTCCTCACAAGAAGAATTCTCCAAGGGATGACGACAATAACAACAACAACAATTTCAAAGGCAATGACAATCAAAGGAGCAACAGGTTCAACAACATAGGAAAGAGGAATGCTCTCGCTGCTCGAAATGGAAATGGTCGACCTCCTGAAAGGATGAGAAATACCAAGTAAGATGAAAGTAATGTTGTAGAAAGACAAGATGAATTCTATCTTATTTCCACTCTATCTACTGCCTCTCCTTCGGATACTTTGGATTAGTGGTTGATTGATAGTGGAAACTCAAGGTATTTCACTGGGTACAAGGAGGCCCTCTCAAATTTGGTTGAAAAGAAGACTAATTTGAAGATCATACTTGGAGATAATGCCACCTACCCCGTGAAAGGGATAGGTATTGTCACTCTTCATTTGAATCAAGGTCAAACCATTCATCTACAAGAAGTGTTGTATGTACCCAATTTGAAGATCTTGGTCTTTATTTCTACGATCGAAGATAAGGGCTTCAAGGTAGCATTCATAGATGGAAATATATGTATTTGGCAAAGAAACCCTAAAGATGCATTTACTCTTGGATTTAGGGTTGATGATTGTAACGACCAAAAGTCGTATACGGAGCATAAATCTTTAAAATACTTCAAAGACGTAAATGTCCATAGTAAGACATGTAACTGTATATTGAATTGATGTAAGATGTGAGATGATTACAATTGAGAATGATGGCTTGTTTATATACCCTAGGCAGGTGCCCTTTCATGAATGGTCATGTCTCTAAGACATGCCTCTTCATTACTAATTAACTTATCATTATTTAATTAATTATTATTTATTATTATTATATTATATTTAATATGTATTAATTTTATTATGAATTATATTCATAATATTGCCTCTCTCTTCAAGAAGCTTTGTCCTCAAAGCTCACTGATAAAAAATCTTGATCTCTTTTTTCAGCGTGTCGCAAAATTGTCATTTTTGTTGTTACAAGACGATATGATCCTTGGAGCGATAAATAAAATTGTCGAACTGAAAATGAATTAGACCATCCTAGATTAATCGTCCGTGGAATCTTCTAATCATTGAATTTTCTGATGAACTATTATCATAGGACTGGATTCTGCAAACTTAAGTATTCTTTGGAACAAAAATTTGTTGTTTGTGTTCTAAGTGATACTGGTACGTAGATTGATTGGAAAGTTTGCTCTTGTGATTCAAATGTCGATAAAAAGTCCTTCTAGTTGGAGTCTCCCTTATTATGTTAGTGGTACTTTCTTGAATTCCTTCAAGCGCTGTTGTTGCTGAGTTGGTTACCGAATCTTCACTTGGAATTTCTGTTGTTTGAATTGCAACATTTGAATAAGTTTCTCTTCTTGAGTTGTGATATTGACTGGGTCGATATTTGTTCCTTTATCTTTGACTTGGACTATTATGACTGGAGATTTCAATACTTCTTTTTGAAGTTGTTCTAACTTATCATTTAGTGTCTTCTTGTCACCGTTAAGCTTCTTTATTTGTGTAAGGAGGTTTTGGTTATGATTCCTTAGACATAAAACCTCTTCGCCTTCTGGATCTTGGCTTTATGTTTAGTATTCTCCTCATCTTGTAAACTTTCGATTTGTTCTAATAATGTTTGATTAAGGTTCTTTAAATGTGAATTTTCCTCTTCATGTTTGGATAAGCGCTTCTTGAGTTCGTTCTTTGTGGCTTTAGCTTTCTTGACTTGTTCAAGTAGTTTTCATTGTGCTCTCGGAGGTGTGAAATTTCTGTCTTTACTGGAGATGACTTCTTCAAATTCCTTTTGTTTTTTTGATTGGGTCTCTTGGAACACCAATTTCGAAATCTCCTCAATGTTTTGTGATGAGTGTGTTGTTGATTCTGACTTTATGGTCATGTCTTGGAATGTGATCATCTTCTTCTTATAAGGAAACATAATTTTTTTTTTTGTATGTTTAACATAAACGTACCCAATTCCATTAACCAAGGTTGACCAAAAATGATGTCAATTTTTGAGTTAAACATAGTTACGACACAACATTGAGAGATGTATTCATAATGGTCAATTTTTTACTTAAAAATCCTTAATTTCATATTTTGTTGCCAAAATATTTTTTTCTTTCTCCTATTCTTGACTTTGGAATTAATAGTTGATTCGCCAAATTAACATTGACGTAATTTTTCTCGACACTTGTGCTGATAGCGATATTAATCTCCTTCCCTTGGGTATACCCTTTTAATATAAATGATCTACAATCTGCAACAAAAAGTCCGTTATAGGAAAACCTTTCTTCCATTGTCATTTTCAAATTTCTTATATTTACCGAGTGTCTTTGCAATTTCGAAAACTCTAAATGTTTTGTGCCTTTAACATTAATACTCCTTCATTGATGTGGAGTATTAAAACTTGGGGACTATCAAAACCTGGATAACTTGAATATTTTTTTATTTAATACCTTTTTCATAAACTTTCAAAACTTTATTCCTTCCAAACTTTTTCGTTCAATAATTCTTTTACTTTATATCCTCTTTTGTATAATTCTTGATGAAAATTACTTTAATACTTTATTAAAGCTTTTTTTGTGTGCCTTTGATACTATTTATATAACTTCCTTTCAATTTTTCGTTTAATAACTTAAATTAAATTCTGTTGATAATTAAACAATAACCCTTTAGATTCAAGTTACCTTAATAAACAATTATTTGGCTTTCCTAAGAGATGCGAAGAAATGGGTGGTGGTTGTACAAAAACCATACTGATGCGTCGAATTGTTTAGCGCTCAATGGCATAATTTGAAAATACAATTGTTCTATGGTGGTTTAACAATCTTGGTGAAGGCTTGTACGACGTATGGTTAGTAGTGAGACAACAACAACAAATAGGGTGAAGCGGCAACAGGGGGCGGAGGGAACTCGATAACCAGATTGTGGAAGGTAGGGAAGAATGAAGGTTGCAAATGGTAGTTGTGGCGACTAATTCTATTAATGAAACAATAAATTTACAGTAAGGCTCCGGCCTTTGCGGTGCTAGAATAGAGTTATAACAAGTTTAGACATCCAAAAGACTGATTCAAGACTGCCCACTGAGGGGAAACGAGTCTGAAAAAACCGATGGAAAATGCTGCATGCGCAGGGGTTACAGCTCAAAATCCAGGAGAAACTGTTATGGTAAATTACCAAAATTGATGACATAATTTGAAAAAACATTTAAAAAAGCCCCTAAGAATAGGAGCCGAGAATCGAAACCTGGCTGCGTTGACCCTCTAGGTGTCGTTTGGTGGAGGAGGCTCTTCCACGAATAGACACCTGAAATCATCCCAATCATCCTCAACTACCTGCGTGCTACCAGGAATGCCTTCACCATGCTTGGTGCTATCCTGGACGCCTTTGCATTTGCAAGAACCAGAGCTGCTGCCCGAGGCCTTCTGTTTGCTAGTGGCTGGCTTCTCTTAATCGCCTTTTGTTTCCTGGTGTACGACATCTCTTGAACAGTGGCGGGTTGCGTAGTGACAAGATGTTTTGCAGTGGTGTGAGTCTGTTCATTCTGCGGGCGAGTCTCCTCTCTGAATGCCACAAAGACGGTGGCGATGATGGCAGGGCAGTTCAAGGTGTAATGGAAGCGGAATTGGTCCGTTTGATGTAGCTGGTGAGGGGACACAGAGAGGTTGAGCATCTGGGTTGCATCATTGACACGCCGAGCTTTGATGGGTTGGACCCGGCCTCTTCCACTGCGAGTGGCGGGGTATCTGCTGGAGAATTGGACTGTGGATGGGGTGGGGAGGGGGGGCGAATGTCTTTGCCTCGGCTGTTGCCCCGCTTGCAACGCATTCGGTGGCGGAGTCGCGACATGGTCTTGTGAGTCGGGTGGCATTGACTGGTGTGGGCCGAAATGATGAAGGTGCTAACAGTGTGCGTAGATGAAGAGGCAGACTCAGCGCGGGAATTCATAGAGTGATTCAAACGAGAGACATAGACTAGAACCGAGGCTTAAATTTGCAGAGTGTAGAGAACATTTTGGCCCCGCCTATAAATAAAATACGAGTATTAGCATACATACAAGAGCTCCATACGATAGCTACGTATGCATGGACCCGCATGTATCACACTATCTGTAAACTAGTTACTATAGGAGGAGATATAAATTAAGGTAATAAATTAATACCACACCAGAGTATCATATATATGATAAGTCCTTAAAACCAGCAGAAAATATTAATTTTAAAGTACATATTAAAATTTACAATTTAAAATTAAGAAAATAATAAAATAATAATACAAAATAATTAAAAAAGTATAAATTTAATAAATTTAATTAATTAATTAAAATATATATATATATATAATAAATAAACTTTATTAAATTAAATATGTATCCAAATAAATATCAACGAAATCAAATGAGATTTGATTTCATAAAGTACACGTAACCAAAATTTTGACACGGGGATGAGGAGAAAGTGGTGGATGAGGAAATAAAAGAAGAGGGAAAAACTAGTTTGGAGGGGGGGCAGAATGGAGAATTGAGAATAATTTTGGATATGAGTCTTGATTATACTAATGTTTTTGGGCACGGGGGAGAACATATTGCTTCAAGTGAAAGCTCTCTGAGACTGAGTACCTAGGTTGTACTCAGTTCGCCAGGGAGGTTTTGGCCGTTTTAGTAACGCAGCTGGACAAGAATTGCAACAGAGCAGACAGATTGTCAGCAAAGCAGATAGGTAGTATTCAATAGATTAATTATTTAAATTTTGTAAAATTCTGTATGCAAGATTTCATGTTCTGCTATTATAAAATCTGCGCATGAATGGGTTCTTACATTGATGGACAAAGGCTTGGTGATAACCCAACATGGCTCTGATACCAATGTAATGACCAAAAGTCGTATATGTAGCAGAAATCTTTAAAATACTTCAAAGACGTAAATGTCCATAGTAAGACATGCAACTGTATATTGAATTGATGTAAGATGTGAGATGATTACAAATGAGAATGAGCGTTTGTTTATATGCCCTAGGCAGGTGCCCTTTCATGAATGGTCATGTCTCTAAGACATGCCTCTTCATTACTAGTTAACTAACCATTAGTTAATTAATTATTAATTATTATTATTATATTTATATTTATTAATTTTATATGAATTATATTCATAACAATGGTCTCTATCAAGTTTGCGGAAGTCCTTTAGGAGCTTTGGCTAGTGAGACCCTTTTCAATCTAAGCTGTGGCATAGGAGGTTTGCCCACTTATATTATGTTAAAATTGGAAACTAGGGCCAAACTCCATGTGGGTCATCTTATTTATGGTAGCTGATATTTTTCTTGGATCCCTCTCATCGAGAGGTGTAGGATTGATTTAAAGATCATCCGATTCTAATAAGTATTCATGGAGTTATGAATTTATTTGCATTATAAAACAATTCGTCAAGGTCGACGAGCAACCAAATAAAGCCCACATGTGCTCAACGTTTTAGTATAAATAGAGGTGGCCTTGAAGTCATTTCAACACGCTTGGGATCTCTTCCTCTCTCTACTTGTCTTTGGGTTTTAGTAGGAGGAGAGATCCTAAGGAATAACGTTGCCCTGATCCAGAGGGCAGAAAGTTGAAACTGCTGGAAAAGCCGGAATTGTTGGAACTGCTGGAATTATCGGAAAAGTCGGAACTGCTGGAAAAGCCGGAAATGTTAGAAATGATGGAAAATCCAGAAAAGCCGGAACTGTCGGAAAAGCCAGAATTGCTGGAAAAGCTGGAATTGTCGGAAAGGCCGGAAAGGCCGGAAACGCTGGAAAGGCCGGAACTGCCGGGACTGCCAGAACTGCCAGGAACAATCGTAACTACAGGAACTGCCGGGAATAGTCGAAACTGCAGAAACAGCCGGAGCATTTGTCTCGGAAGGAGAGCAACATGCAAGGGACAACTAACATTGGGGTAGTTGTATGGTACTTAGCAGCGAATACACCAACCATGCAATGTTACAGTTAGCATGCAAGGGACAACTAGCATGCGACAACAAGCATGCTAGGGACAACAAGCAATCAAGGGACAACAAGCAAGCAAGGTGCAACCAACACATAGGTCAAGATGGCAACATGCTGCAGCAATGGCACATAATGCAATATAGTGATGGGTACAATCATGATTAATGAAGCGTGATGAGATGCAACATAGTGATGATGGGTGTAGCATGGTGCAACGTGGTGAGGTGTAGCATGATGACGAAATGTAGCACAACGATAGGTGAAGGAGTCACTTTGGAGAATTAGTTGAAGCAACATGTCTTCAACTGATCTCATGTATCATTTTCTTAGAGATGATCTATGCTCTTATCTAGATAAGTCAAAGTGTTGACTTCTGTTGTAAACATACTATCTCTCTCTCTCTCTCTCTACTGAACTATTGAAGAACATATAAGAAGAATTGATCAAGGGTTTCCCCACATTGGGGTTTGTCCCTGGCTAGCGCCACATCTTGTGTCCTCTTGTCTTAGCTTGTCTTTTGCGATTTATGTTTATGTTCTATCTGCAGTTTACTTTAGTGTTGATGTGATTGCTAATCTGGAAAAGATATGGAGCTAACTGTGAAAATTGAAATAAATTGCTCTAAGCAAAGAACATACCTAAAATTAACATGGTATCGGAGCTGAGGTGAAGACAATGCCCAAGCAAGAGTGAAAGAGCAATCACCAAAGAGAGTTGGGAAAGGACAAAAGGATCAGTGGATTCCTCATCCCTCTTCAAATTCACCAAGGATGAAGTCGAAGCAAAGAATATTATCAGAATGGCACAGCGGAATATGGCCTACCTAAAAGATCACTTCATTGGAAGACCGGATCTCAGGGTGGAAGGAAAGGCAGATAACTAGTTCGGCCATTATGCGAAGGAGTGTCCAAATGGCAGGGACACATCACTTGATGATGATAACAATCATTCCAGGGACATCTTCAATGATCAAAGGAATGCCAGGTAATGCAGGTCATCAAGGAAATGGCCAACTCTTCATAGAAAGCAAGGAACCCCAGGTATGAAGAATAAAATGTTGTTTCTGATAAGATAAAGAAGCGTTATCTTGTATTGGCCCTATCGTTCAGATTCTTTGGGAATATGACTTATAGATTGTTGTGCTTCAAGGCACTTCATTGGATAGAAGGGTGCTCTCTCGAATTTGGTAGAAATGGAAACAATCGTGGGATTATAGTTGGAGTCGATGCCACCTATCTCGGAAAGGGTGTAGGGAATGTTACCCCTCAATTGAATGAGGGTAACTCTATTCATTCACAAGAATCTGTTTTATGTACCTAATCACAAGAAGAATCTAGTGCCCATCTCGGAAATGGAAGTCAAAGGTTACAGGGTGGCACTCATCGATGGAAAGGTACGTGTTTGAAAATAGAATTTTCAAAGATGTGTTTTGAGTTCAGGGTTGTATCAAGTTGCAAGAAGTCCACTGGGGACCATGTCTATTGACACATAGCACCAGAGGTCTATGAGTCAGATGGTGATAGGGATGCCTGAATTCAAAAAGAGCATGAAAGTACATGTCTGAGATGTACTGAAGGAAAATCTTACAAGGGGACCATTCCCCTCATGTAGCAGGTCCATAGGTTTGGAACAACCCGAGGGGATTGAGATTCATGATCGGGAATCTCATGTATACAGGTGGAAGAAAGCCCTCTATGGTTTGAAGCAAAACACCCCGGGCGTAGTATGAGAGGATTGATAGCTATCTCATGACGCTGAGATTCGCTAGGAGTGAAATTGATCCAAACCATTGCTTGAAGGTTGTGAACGATAGACCTCTCATACTAGGCACCTTCTGAGGATGACCTATTTCAAACAGGGGCAGACCCTCTCATTTGCAGAAGTAAGAGGGAGTTGGATTCCTGATGTGGAATAGTAAACTGCAAGCCTGTGACTACCTTGAGGATCTTAACTTTCAGAAGTTATATGGTAGTGATGTTGGAGCAGATTTGGGAAATGCCTCTGAGTTTCATAAACTCATTCGTGTTGATGTTCTTGGTGAACTTTCGTCTGGATATATGTTTTGCAGTTAACATGGTGAGCTCATATTTGGTTGAGCCTCACTGGATTGGTGCCAAGAATCTTCTGAGATATCTTTGGGGCACAATCTCTCATGGATTGAGATACACTGCCGGAAATATGAAACTGCATGATTATTCGAATGTTAACTGGGCAGGCAATGTGGAGGATCACTAAAGCACTTCTTAGTGCTGGTTCTCTTTGGGTTCTGCTTCGATATGATGGATGAGCAGGAAGTAGAAGTCGGTTGCTATAAGCACCGCCTGACCGAATACATAGCGACGAGTATGATCTCTTAAGTGAGCTGTTTGTACACATGATGAATACCACTGTGATTCTTTGTGACAACCAGAGGGAGGATTCAATTATTGAGGAAATCCCGTATTCGATGATTGCTCCAGCAGATAGACATTAGACACTGCCTTATCTGCGATATGGTAAGTCGATGAGCGAGGAGGCTCCATCACATTGAGACTGATGTACAGGTCGCAGAGATTTTGTCAAAGCCCCGGGGGAAGGTCAAATCTGTGACTTTCTCAAACGACTCAGAGTCATTGAGAGACCTTCTTATAAGGGTCCTGCATGTTGCATGCATTGAGCTCTGGGGGCTTGGGGTACTTACTGGAGCAACATACGACCACAGGGCCACTCACCCTCCCCTGGTGGTGCGCTATGAATAGGATGATTAGTTCTTTTGTGGGCCGGGATGATTAGTTCTACCGTGGCAATTTTGGAACAGGATGATTAGTTCTCCTGTGGGCCGGGATGATTAGTTCTCCCGTGGCAACTGTGGAACAAGATGATTAGTTCTCTTGTGGGCCAGGATGATTTTTTCTCTGTGGCGACTATGAAACAAGATGATTAGTTCTCCTGTGGGCTAGGATGATTTGTTCTACGTGGCGACTGTGGAACAGGATGATTAGTTCTCCTGTGGGCCAGGATGATTAGTTCTCCATGGCATCCACTGACAGGATGATTCGTTCTCCTATGGATAGGATGATTGGTTCTCCTATCGAGGCATCCTACCCATGCAGTCTGGGACTCATGGGAAGTACCTCTCATTTGATCAATGAACATGGAAATGAGGATAGGGACCATAATAGTACTATCGATGGACGCATCGCTGTATCTACCGTACTCCCTATGCTAGGATGACTTCCATTGATCTGGGATCAGTATGAGTGGTTTGAGACAATCTCTTGTGATATTGATCTAGGATCAATAAAATTGACTTCGGGTCAGTAAGTGTGATGTGACACACTCTTTTCAGATGAAACTAACTTCGAGTCAGTAGAGAATGGTATGAGACATTCTCGATCGATTCTTCTTCTTCATGGTTCAGTAGAGCAGAGCAGAGCAGAGCTCAACAGATCAAAGCAGAGTAGAGCTCAGCAGATCAAAGCAGGGCGCTTATGGCAAAGATAGTACAATCAGACATATGGATCAATGGATGGAGTTCTCCCTAGTTGAGAGGGAGTGTTGGAATTGGAAACTAGGGCCAAACTCCATGTGGGTCATCTTATTTATGGCAGCTGATATTTTTCTTGGATCCCTCTCATCGAGAGGTGTAGGATTGATCTAAAGATCATCTGATTCCAATAAGTATTCATGGAGTTATGAATTTATTTGCGTTACAAGATAATTCGTCAAGGTTGGCCACCAACCAAATAAACCCCACATGTGCTCAACGTTTTAGTATAAATAGAGGTGGCCTTGAAGTCATTTCAACACAATTGGGATCTCTTCCTCTCTCTACTTGTCTTTGGGTTTTAGTAGGAGGAGAGATTTTAAGGAATAACGTTGCCCTGATCAAGAGGGCAGAAAACCAGAACTGCCGAAAATGTCGGAAAATTCGGAACTGCCGAAAAAGCCGGAAAAGCGGCAACTACCGGAAATGCTAGAAAAACCGGAACTGCCGGAAAAGCCGGAAATACTGGAACTGCCAGGAACAACTGGAACTGCTGGGAACAGCAGGAGAATCTTCTCCGAAGGAGAGCAAAATGCAAGGGACAACTAACTAACATTGGGACAATTGTATGGTACTTAGCGGCAAATACACAAAGCATGCAATGTTACAGCTAGCATGCAAGGGACAACTAGCATGCAACAACAAGCATGCTAAGGACAACAAGCATGCTAGGGACAACAAGCAAGCAAGGGACAACAAGCAAGCAAGGTGCAACCAACACATAGGTTAGGATCGCAACATGGTGCAGCAATGGCACATAATGCAGTACAATGATGGGTACAATCATGATTAACAAAGCGTGATGAGATGCAACATAGTGATGATGGGTGCAACATGGTGCAGCGCGGTGAGGTGCAGCATGATGACGAAATGCAACACAATGATAGGTGAAGGAGTCACCTTGGAGAATTAGTTGGAGCAGCATGTCTCCAACTGATCTCATGTATCATCTTCTTAGAGATGATCTATGCTCTTATCTAGATAAGTCAAAGTGTTGACTTCTGTTGTAAACGTACTCTCTGCTGAACTATTGAAGAAGATATAAGAAGAATTGATCAAGGGTTTCCCCACATTAGGGTTTGTCCCTGTCTAGCGCGACACCTTTTTTTCCATAATTTAATGTGAGGGGTTACAAGTGTAGCCCGCAATTTTGGCTTTTTGCCTTAACTACCCCAAATTTACCCAATGTTGCCCCAAAGCATTGGATAATGGATTTCCCCCTTTATTAATGACTATAGACTACAGGGTTGGATAGGCTACTTTGTCCTCCCTTGGCAGTTAATCCATAGGGAACATCACACAACTCATTGGCTAACTAGTGCTTGATATGTGTTGCTTCACTAGCTACCAAAGAGGGCTTGTGACAGCCCCTTCTTATTTGAGTTTCCACCTGCGTTTAGAGTAGTCCTTTGCGCTGATCTTATTACTGTAACAAACCACTAGTTAGTGCTTATGACAATCCTTTCTTGATTCAAGTTACACCTGCGGTTGGAGTAATTCCCTTGCACTGATCTTGTTGTTACACCACGTGTTAACCATTGGTTGTGGAGGGCTGGTTTGGGCTTTCTGTTGGCCCAGAACCGAGCTTGAGTTGTGGTGGAGTGAGCTTCAAGGCTTTATATGATCCAGACTGTTGAAAAGATATCTACTGTTGCTCTCAATAGTCTTCGTGAGGAAGGCTGAATGCGCTAATAGCCTTAGGCTAGACCCTTAAATTAACCAACACACCTCTTGTTCAGTTAAATAAGGACCTTGCTGTCGTTTGTTAGGCTTCGGTGCCTCAGAGTGGACCTCCCACACCAGAAGAAATCGGATAGTGACTCGCTGCCTTCTTCAGTCAAACTTTAGAGACTAGACATCCACAAGAAAGACCTTCGTGATGCAGGGGCATCGTAAAACTCAATTGACCTAGAAGGAGTTGGTTCCTCAAAGTGTGGATTTGGTTAGATTAGGAAAAATCTTTGTTTTCCATGTAATCTATTTATTGTTAGGATTTTTTCAAGAGAAGATTGAAGAAGTTCGAGAGATTTTACTTTGAAATTGAAATTGGGACATCTAGTCTCTTATTCATGGATCTGGAAGGATGCCACTTATGTATTTATTCATGCTTTGAAATTAATAAAGAAGCAGTGTAAAGTGAGTGAAAGTTGAATTGAATTGATTTATGCCTCGAACCAATCCTTTTGCAATATTATCTATATTTGAATCCACAGTTGTACGTTATTAATGTTGCAGGGTACTGTGTTGTGGCAGGCTTTATTTAATCCCTGTAACAAAGACAAAGGCATTCACACCATAAAATAAATCTTGTATAATCTAATGTTGAAATACTTGAGGAGTTGAGATTGGAGTACGCAATGAAGTATGGGGGCTTGCAAGCACCAAGGAGCCGAGATTTGCATACACAGGCGGAAGAGGTGAGCACATAGTTATTTTTCCCTTTAACTAGAAGTTCGTCAGTTGACAGGAGCTAGGAGATGGAACCAACATTTCGTCAACAAGTATTCGTCAAGAGACAGGTCTCTGGTGACGTGTCTTGGGAATCCTTTCCCCGAAAAGTTAAAAGAGTTGCACGCGAAGGGCTTGTCGAGATGACAAGGAATGGGATGATCTGGAGGAGTCGGTGACATGTAGAGTTTTGGGATGAAGTGGACTTAATGTATTGGGCAGTAAAGAGTTACGAAGGAAAGGTCGGGGTACTATTGAAAGGATTGAAGCTGGGGACCACTTAGACAGATTTTGAGGGCGACGATTGACGAAAATATTCCTGTTCCTTAGAGTCTGTCTCTCGGAAGAAAATCCTTAGGGCATTGTTTGGAAGTGCCGGGGTGACTTCAAGTCGGGATGACATGTAAAGCTAGGGACGTGTGAAGTCGCGGTGAAGTGGAACATTTTTATTTGAGGAAGACATTGACGAGTGGCCCCTTGAGTATCGCTGACTCATTGTAGAGGTAAAAGGACTTGCGTGTGTTTACAAGACCCAGGGACAACAACTAACTGTTGCTGGGAATGGTAGTTGATGGGAATAATTCTTGTTTCTCAGAGTCTACCTCCCAGAGCATTCACTTTGTGTGCACTTTTGGAACAAGCCGGGTGATGTAAGCTTGGGTGGACACGACAACTGGCCAATGAGGAGAGCATTGTTGTGACCTATACACAGGTGACGTGTTAAGCGTGGACCCATTTCTCCCTGGGATTAATCACTGTGGTCATGAACTTGTCATATTACAAGAAGTAGGAGAAAAATCAAAGCACCAAGAGCTTATAAAGGGGTGCCCCATATATAATAGATATGTGTGCTCGGTCTCGACGATTATTAAAAGAAAGGGGTTGATCCGGTGGTTTTGAGACAGGTTAGCCCTCCTCCTTAGATTTGTATATATATATATATATATATATATATATATATATATATATATATATTGTCTCTGGGGCTATATAATGGAAGATATCGGTTGCGGTGTTCCTGTAGTGGACTTGAGGGCCCGAGTTTGAATTGGTATATATATTTAATCTCTAGGCTTGCATCACTCCGCTGCTTTTGAAACAAAAAATATTTCCTTGCTTGTGAGAACAAACTTGAGTTGCTCTAAGATATTATGCTGTACATGACAGACAAAAAAGAGGAGACTAGCTAGGTTGGGATCATCACCACCGAAGGTCTAAAACTAATCAAAGAAAAAGGGGTCTCAAAACCCTTAGAGCCTCGACTCAAAAAACTGAGATATTCTAATCCATAATGATGTGAAAATGACTTCTTTCGCTCTCTTATTTATAGATTCCTTATGGGGTCTCTTCTCCATATTTTGATGTGAGGTGTTACAAGTTTAGCCCCCAATTATGGCTTTATTCCCCAACTCCAAATTTACCTTTGAAACTGAATTCGTTGAAATAGGCCGACGTGTCCTAAATCTAGTGAATTAGACACGATTCGTGCCAATTTGTGTCCGGAAATCGGGACACGTCGTGTCTGATTGGGACACATTCGAATCCGGTTTGTGTCCCAATCAGACACGATGTGTCCGGATTTCCGGACACGAATCTGGAAAAAGTGACCCGCATTGGACAGCTTGCATTGCCCATTCATTGAACTTAGCATTGAAATCCATTGCTTCTGATGTGCTTTGGATTGGTAACATTATGGAGGATACACGACATATCCCTAACTTTGTATAAAATCATACAAATGCCCTCACTATCTACAAGGAGTACAACAATCTATCATTGTTGAAGATTGCGGATACATGGATTGCCTCTTCATTCATCATGTTGAAGAGGTTGAGGGAGGTCAAGACCGCTCTTGGGGCCATGGTTATTTTAGAGTTTTGGTCCTTTTGGAGAAAGACAGATCAAGTAGCCTTTAAAAGAGTGAAGGACACAATGGTAGATGATGCTTGGTGGGAGAGGGTAGATCTACTTATTCAGATCATGGACCCTATCATTTATTTGCTTTGATTTGTAGATACAGGCTGACCCATCCTAGGAGAGGTTTATGAGGGATGGGATTCGATGATTGGGTCTGTGAGGAGCCTTATTTTACAGAGTGAGTGCCCCAAGTATGAGACATCACCAGAGGCCTTCTGTGGTACTATACAGGATATTCTTGTCAGCAGATGGGACAAGAATTGCACACCTTTACATTGTTTGGTTCACTCATTGAACCCAAAATACTACAACCATGAGTGGCTGAATGGTGGACCTTCCTGCAGATTCCCTCCTCACATGGATGGTGAAATCTCACATGGGAGGAAATATGCATTCATGCAGGTTTTTTTAGGATAGAGCATTGCTTGATGAGGTGGAGGATGCCTTTGCAGAGTTTTCTAGTGGCACTGGTCGATTTGTAGGATATGATCTGATTAGAGATAGGGGGCTAAAAAACCTTATTCTTGGTGGGCAAATTGTGGGGCAACAAGCCCTCCTCTACAACAGTTAGCCATGAGGCTCCTCGCTCAGGTGACTTCACCCTCTTATTGCGAGAGGAATTGGAGCACATATGGGAATTTGTATGGTGTTAAGAAAAGCAGGCTTGAGCAGTCGAGGGCAGAGACAATGGTGTATGTGCACACCAACCTTCGTCTTATTTACAGGCAGAGGGAAGAGTGGTTGAAGGGAAAGACAAAGATGTGGGATGTCTTTCCTATGATATGGGTCTGGACAATAGTGTTGAGTTGGCATTAGCCAACATGGATCTCAATGATCCAGTGCTAGAGCCTGTTAGATTTGATAATGGTGACATTGTAGAGGGGTCATCCTCCACACCAGCAGATGCAGAGATGACTTTGGATACAGGGGAGGAGGATGCAACAGAGGAGAGCAGTGGTGACCATGATGATGAGGACAGTGACGCTGATTTTGATGATGACTATGAGGATTGATGACTTATGAGTCATGAACTACCTAGTGCCTTGAGGCTTGTATACTTGTAATTGTTTTGTATTTTCTATTTCTATCTGCCATTGGCATTGCACTACCTATATAACACATTTTGATTTTGATGACTTAATGAGAAAACTACAGCTGTGCCTGTTAGTGTCTTTATCTTACTATCTTGTCTTTCTCCTATTGGATCATTGATGAATTGAATATGTATTATCATCTATGAATTTAAAATTTATGATTAATCATTTATGTGACATGTCACAAATTACAATTTTATTTGAATTTTGTATGTACTATGCATGCTATAATGTTACTAACTTCTTTTGTAAACAATAAAACTTACATCTAGATGAAGATCTATGTTTGAAATCAATGAACTTGTATCATGAATGAGAATTTGTGTAAGGAATATCTACTTTTTAATATATATATATATATAAAGTATTCGAACGTGTCTTGTTCCGGGCGGTCAATGTGTTCGAATCCGACACTTGAATCCTCGTATCCGATGAATCCCGAATCCACGTGTTAGGTTACTTAGAAATTTACCCAATGCTGCGGTAAAACATTGGATAATGAGTTCCCCCTTTATCAATGACTATAGCCTACGAGGTTGGATAGGCTATTTCGTCCTGCCTTGTGCAATTAATTAATGAGGAACATTACATTTCCACTGTTACTTTCGTATAACTAATCACCAATTTGAAGTTTTTTCACATCCTATAGTAAATTGATGCCCATATATTGAAATTAACAAAAAGTTTTAGTCTTATAGTGATCACATCTCCATCAAGCTATATTATATGATCCATCAATGACATTTGTCTATATATTTTTTGCAATGTACATTTTGTTTGTAACACTTGTTATCATTTCCATATTTCTTTTGCCCAATATGGTCGTACAATTTGTACTTCTTCAAAGCATTGGTTCGTACCTCCTTATCTAGACATGACCATTTCATCTGTATGCCAACGTATCCAAAGGTTGTGCCTCGTGCATAGGGTGCAAGGGATACCATAATAAAAGAGAACATTTTTGTATGAAGTAAAGCTAAAGTTTAGAAGTCAAAGAACTTTAAAAATCTATTTTCAAAAGAATATTAAGTTGTAGGAAGAAAAAAGAAAAAGGTGTGACCAAGTGAATATAAAGAATATTAAGTAGTAGTAAGAGAAAAGAAAAAGGTGTGACCAAGTGAATATAACGGATTATTTAATAAAAGAATATAAAGGTGCTTTGAAGTACAGAAGGGATAATTCAAAAATGAAAGAAGGAAGATTATCTTATAAAGGTAGCATGGTATCATGTTATGGACTATGTACATCACATGGGCATATTCAAGGAAAAATGTTAATATCGGTATCAGTGAGAACCTTGATGAAGATTACATTAGCGCCAATTTGGAAAATCGATTACTAATTCTAGAACCATTTATAATTGAGGATAAAGATACTTCCTATTTTGAAGCACAATATGAAATTAAGGACTTGCGAGTAATAATTGATGATTATGAATGCATATCTCAATTTAGTCTTGTAACTATTGAGAAGTCAAGTGTAGTGAGGTTAGGCTTGATTTCTCTGTCTTTATAATTACTTGTGAATGTTTAATGTTTTCTTATTACTTCTTAAGTGTTCTTCATCAAGCAATTACACAAAAATTAGGCTCCAAGCTAGGAAAACCCCCAAAAGGGGGAAGACCCAAAAATCCTTCTCTTATAGAATCATATCAAAATTAGATATCCAAGACCAAGACCAAAATTGCCACCGACAATGCCAAGTCAAACTCTCCTCCAAGTCACCTCTAATGTCAAAGTCAACGATGGTCAAATTGTCAAAGTCTGGTCAACTCCTAAAATTTCGACCCTGCAATAGCATAGAAAAAATCAGCCTTCAAATTTGAAATTCGGTCAAGAAAAAATTATCTCCTCTTTGACTTCATTTCTCTCTCCTTTGACTTCCCCTTCTTGTCCTCCTTCAAATGGTTCAAATGTCCCATCCTCCTAAGCCATAACATCCTTTTTGGTTTCAGATGTCCCATCCTTGTGAGCCATAACAAAAACCTTTGAATGGGTGGACAAGGTAAACCCTAGCAAAGGTTCTTCTTCGCATGGCCTGGATGTCTCATCCTTTTGAGCCATAACAAGAACCATGAGAAGGTGCAGGTGTACCATCCTCCTAAGCCATAACATCTCTTTGGCTAACTGTTTCTTATTCAAGTGAGAAATCACTACGTGTAAGATCACCCATTGGGCTTTGATAACCTTTTTCACATGAGCTGCCATCTGCTGTGGATTTGTCAGTGAAGGAATTACCTTGCCAACTATTTCCTAATGGTCGTTTTCCTTTAAATGCAAAGTAAGGTTTGCTTTCTTGGATAAGAAGTTGGATGCCCCATCCTATCTGTTTTTGAACTTGAGACTTGTTACTGCCATTTTTCAAATCTGAACAAATTGCCATGGATTTGTGCTTGGTCCGTTAGGCACCCACAATATTTACTGCAGGTTTATAAATTTGTTGTGATCTTCAATTTAGACTTGGAAATCAGCCTCCTCTTGAGTTTTTGAACTGTGATACCATGTTAGATTTTCTAACCCTAGTAAATTGGCAAATTACTAGGAATTTTCTAACCCTAGTAAATTGGCAAATTACTTCCTAGTAATTTCCTTGCTGAAGCTAGATTTGAATTTGAATTTAGTTTGTTGAATAAAATGCATCCAGTGGGATTTTTAACTAGCAAAATAAAATTATGGTGGAAGCAAATGAAAGCAATTTACACAACACATAGCGAACTATTTTTGCCCCTCAAATCAGCCGTTCATTAAAATAATTTGAACAGTGTCTCCCTTACTAGGAAAATGACCCACTGAAAAGAAATACAAGCTACAACAAAAAAATCCGAATTTTATTGGGCACGTGTACGACTTGTGTGGTCCACCAAAAACTCCCTATATTAACCCTCAACTTGTTGGTTGCTTTTAGCCCACTGTATAAACCCTTCTGAACCCTGTATGGTTGTACGACCACACAACCTGCTGGTTTGTTGCACTATAAGACCTGCATACAACTCTCAACTTGCAAATGTGCTCCGAGTTGGAAATTTTGGTAGCCATGGTCGGCATTTTCATTAAAAGAAAAAGAAAATTAAATTTGAATTTAATGAATGTCAAGTCGGCCTTGTTACTGCCCAAACTAGTAGGGGGCCTAAAAGGGACTCTTGAAGGGACAACTGCTAGATCAAGGGCAATGGTGGATACTTAGCCCACGGTCACCTCAGATAAGACTCCCTACTCTTTTTTAAAAAATCAATGGATGGGTGGAGACCTAATATATTAAAAGTCACTTGTGAAAGATGAGTCAACAAATAGATGTGAAGTGGGCTTAATGATCCTTTCCCTAGAAGGAGATTAAGGATGGAGCTTGCTTGCTTTTCAAGCAAGGCACAAAGCTTTCTAGGAGGAGGTGAGGATTTAAGGGTGAGGTTAAGGGAACACGACTTGTAAAAGAGTTTCCCCTTCCCTAGAATCCTTGCAAAACTTGGATTCCCGAGTTGTCTTGGAAGAATTGTCTTTAATGAGAAATGGGATCACATGGGGCTAAGTGGACCCTATGTAGGTTAACGGGAGGGAGTTTAACAACCAATGATGCTCATAACCTAAATAAGGAAGCGGAAAGGATCAAAGCAAGAGTTCCCACTTAAAGGTGCCAAATTGATCCTATGAGGTACTAGCCTAGGGAACACCAAGGCAAAGTTTGGTCTCCGGGGTAGGGCTTGGGATATCTTGCAATCCCACTGTCGAAATCTCTTCAAATTTGGAGGAGACCTTGAAGACACACCAACATAGTAGAGGCTAGGAGATCAAACTTTTTCTATGACTATTTGTCGGGAAATTGATGCCGTAGGTGGCCCAATGTGGCTAGAACTAGAAAAGAGGGGAAAAGGTGAAGAAAAAGGGGTTTTAGAGTGATCACCTTATGGTGGATTAGTGCCTTGTTCCTTTGGGGATATGGAGTTAAGAAGAATTATGAGAATGGATCTTGTTCTAGCTCAAGGAGGCTTTAAGGGCAACTTCGTTTAACATTAGGACAAAAGAGGGTGACCTTAAAGCGTTTATATTTCATTTGTAAATCAAGATGGATTGTCAAGATAACTTCGATCTCTAGGAAAATTCATTCAACAAACATGGCCCATACATATAGATATGCTATATAGAAACATAATTCCGCAATGGAGCAGTAAATGCATGCAACAATTAGCCCTAAAATAGAAAAAGTCCCATGATCAATGTATGTGACAAAAGTAAAAGAAAATAGCATCAAAATTGTACTTACATGTAAGAGAATATATCCAACCATCAATACATTTGTCAATTAAGAAGCTCTAAGATAAGAAAATGCAATCCAAACATCATAATTCATCCATGCTCCAATTTCGGCCACCAAGAAGGAAATGCGAAATTCTCAAGAGAGAGAATGATCCAATCCAAGTGATGATACAAAATGAATTCATGTCTCTCCTATTTATACACTCATTAGGAGTTCGAATTACGTAATTTGAGCCTACACCAGTCGATCAACTAAGATAATGTGCAAGTGACTATCTTTTGGTGTCAAGCCCACCAAACTAGCTCATAAACAACATAGTAAGCCTCCCAAGAGGTCGAATAATCAATAATGCATGTCGTTGAACTCTTTAAGAGGCCTGATGAATTCCATAAGTGCCAAAATGATGAATTGGGCCTCCAAAAGAAATGGACAAGTGGTTGACCCCTTGTTCTCCATACAATAAACCTGTGGTGCCCCCAATGGCTGTGAGGGCACACAAGTGACCTCATGGGTCTCCAAGTAAGTCGAAGATGCCTATAGACCGTCTGTCAAGGCTCGAATGATAGCGCAAACGATGCCACATTAACGTACATGCCCTGGGTCATCTGGCAAGTGTATAGTACAACTGTAGGGCTGGCTGGGCAAAGGTGAACTAGGTGCATCTTCTTTGTCCAATAGGTGAATCTTGAGCAATCTCTGAACATCTTTGGGGATCCATGGAGTGTTGTCTACTACTGTGGAGGTCCATGGTTCTCAACACACACCCTACATGTGCCAATGTAGCCCTTTGGACAGTTAGGACGCCATATAGGGAGACCAAACCCAAGATGGAGACCATCTGCAATCCTGCATAAGGTTAAATGCATCCCCTAGATTTCCAGTACAACAAGTCATCAAGGAAATCTAGTAACAGAGCTTACAAATCATGGACAACAGGTGGGGTCTTCATAGTGGCATGCCCTTCCATAATGGGCTTTGGCATGAGCTAATGTCTCTAAGCTCCAAATGGGGTTAACCAAGTATCCCATTAAGTGGTTTCTACTTCTAAAGGGGATAATATGTCCAAGTTACATCCTCTAAAAGGTGGTGGCATGTGGTAAAGAGATGAATGGAAATTCCATAAAGCTTTTCTAGAAATTACACCTAGGATGACTTAATTAGATTATTAACATATTTTTAATGTTTCTTAAGTCTAAACTTAGGAAAACTAGTTAATTAATCAAAATTATTAAGTCAAGGTGAGAATAGTCTAGAAACTCACATGGATCTATTTAGAAATGATCTGAACCATCGATTAAGATTTAATCTTTACCGTTGGAGTCCCAACAGGAAGATACAAGAAGGGATCGATGTGGTGATGGAGAACACACTTGAGCAGTTCAATTTCCTTGGCAGATTGATTTCTAGAGAGCAACAACAGTTGTTGGAGAGCCAAAGATCGAAACAGAGACAATGATGTTGGAGATACTGGGGGGGTGAATCAGTATTCTTTTTCAATTGTTATTTTTACCAGTTAGATCACTTATAATTAGAACACAAAATGAACAATAAGTGTAAATACTTTTACTAATATCATTAAATCAAGTACAATATTTGTGTAGGGCTCCAACCCTAGATGAAGACACCAATCTTCAATCTCTCAGGCTCCAACCTGTATTTTGCCAAGCACTGACTTGGACTTTCCAAGGCTCCAACCTTGTCACTTTGAGCCACCAATCTCTAGGGCTCCAACCCTATCTCTGGTACCTAAGTTGCACGAAACGGGGAAACGGAAACGAGTTTCCGAAACGGGAAGCGATATGAAACGCGACCTCCCCAAATTTTGGAAACGGGGAAACGCGAATATATATATATATATATATGTATATATATATATAATATATATATATATATATATTAAATATTTAAAATTATTATATATAGTGCACCTAAGTGCATTAATATTTATTAAATTTAAACATTAAGATTAAATTTACATTCACATTTATCCCTAAAAACAATAAAACAATTAATTTAAATTAAAACACAAGATTTTTGGATACGTGCGCTGTAGCGGCCGTGAAACGGTTTCGGCCGTACTGGGCCCCGTTTCCATTTCGGGAAACGTGGTGGTACGGCCGGAAACGCGTTTCACGGCCGTAACAAACGTGTTTCCACGTTTTGTCCTAGTTTCCAGCCGGAAACGGACCTCCCCCCACGTTTCCTGCAACATAGTCTGGTACCAATGTTTTAAAACTCCGACTCCAACTCTGACTTGGCCGTGGGTCGACTCTGACTCTGACTTCGACTTTGTATCGACTCGGTCGGCTCGATTTCAATGACTCCGTTGTTGTAAAAAATACATTAAATATTTATTTTTTATAAAAACACATAATTTTAAAGTTTTTCATTCATGTTTTCAAACGCACAACATTAGAATATAGATAGAAGACAACATATGATCAAAGTAGGCTCATGAATATATCCATTATATCAAAATGGCACCCAACGCACTGTGCAATACATACACGATGATGATATAGAGATCAAAACAAAAACACATAACCAAGGAGGCTATAAATGGCCTCTACAGCAGAAGTCTCTGACCAGTACTGCTGGCTACTGCTAGAGTTGCCAACATCATCTGGCTCAGTGTTACTTGGGAGCGGGAGCGAAAGTGGGGAGCGAGAGCGAAAATGGGAGCTGGAGCGACATTTTCAGAAGCTCTCGTTTTGGGAGCAAATCCTAGAGGAGTTCGACAACCAATGTCACTAACATCAAGGTACATAGAGGGATTGGTGCTCTTGATTAAATATGAGTTCCATACCCTAATACATGACAAAATTCAATGGAAACATTGCAATCCCCCAATCTTGAAATCTTGAAAAACTGATAAGTCTGCTGGATTTTGAATGAAATCTAAAATTCTACTTTCTCCATATGAAATCCAATGAGGCTGGAACCACTCTCAATCATCCTAAGTTCACTGGTGGCTTTCCTTGACCCGGTCGGGTTGATACAGACTCGGCCGAGCTAGCCGAGTTAATACCGAGTTAGGAGGCATATAATAGCTCGTTAGAAAGGGAAAAAATATCCTCTACAAGTTGGTGTCAATTTCATTCTTAGAGAGGCTCATTTTACCATCAAGAAACTTAAATTTGTGAAACTGTCATTCTAATTTTATTCATGGCAGCTCTTAGTATTTTATATCTAGGGCTCCTTCTTCATGGACTTAGGTCTTCAAGCTTTTAGGATAAAGGCATCTTTAGGGAATCATCATTTAACAAGATATCTAGGGCTTAGGGCATCCTATTTGCCAACCAACATTTATTCATGCATCATTAATGAGTAGAAGGGTTTTATGGTAAGGGATTCATCATCATGCATCATTAGATCATCCAAGATAGATCACGGGCATCTAGGGCTTCATTAGATCATGCATCATTAATAGCTTGACATCTTCATTAATAGCAATGTTCCACCAAGTTTCCAGGACGAGAAGGCGAGGGAGCGGGGATACGCAGAAGAAGCTTATGCAAAAGTCCCCACCAATTTTTAGGAAACGTGGGGGGATGTCAGGGTCTTAAAAACTTATAAATATAAAATATAAATCGATTAATCATATAACTGAAACAAATTTAAAACGAAAAGCATGATCGTTGATATCATTATCATATAAATTATAATCATACATCATACACGTAAGTTTGTAACTGTACAGTGTAACTACCAGTCTACTAACTTACTAACAATGCACAATGAAAATAAACTATAAAATTATATATGTTTAAACTTTTAAACTTTAAACCATATTGATGTTCCACTTCCAACTATGAACATTGAATACTGCATATTGAATTAAAATTATTAAAGACAAGTGTGATACATCAAGAGTCAAAAATTTTAATTTTATAGAGTCAAAATAACATAAGAACGTATCAAAAGATAAATGAGCATAATTGCTCAAGGTAATCTGTTCAACGAAGGAGCAGACAGAAGGCCCTTCCCGGTCGGTCAACAAATATTAAAAAGTACAATTTTTTGTTTCATAAAAAAAATTTGCAATTTTTTTCTAGGGAAACGACCCCTCAAGGCCCCTTTTGCCTAGGAAACGACGCAAAAAATGGAGGAAATGACCCCATTCAAGTTTCCTCGCGTACCTTGTTTTTTGGGAGCGTGGGGAAACGATCCCCTCTCGTCCCCAAGTCCCTGGAGTGCGAGGGAGCTAGGAAACTCGACCCCTAGGTGGGGGGATGAGACCCCGTGGAACACTGATTAATAGCATCCTTATCAAACAAGAGGGACTTGTCATCATGAGCAAGGACATCATCATATTATGCATCACAAGAATATTTGCCATCCCAATAATGCCATATTGATATCAATGACAACTTTGATTAACAAGTGAGGGGCAGACACAGTGATCTAGAGGAAGTTTTCTAGATCCAGAGAGGCAGCAACAAGGAGGCCGAGTTATTCTTAGTGAGGCAACATAGAGGATTGTGTAGTCGCTTCAGAAAAACAATTCAATTTGGTTGGAGGAAAATTCGATTCAGCTTCCAGAGGGTCGGAGAATCAGTTTCCTCAGCAACACAAGCATAACGACTTCATCAGAGGCAGTTCAAAGGCTAGATGCCATAAGGCTTGCACAAACACTGCGCAAAGGGTGCAGGAGGATGAGTTTTCTGAAGGAAAGTTGTTCTGGGGTTGCTTGTGGAATAATTCCCTTACATAATTTTGGCCAGATTTTCTTCTTGTTTGGAATGCCAGTTGGGCATCCATAGATTGTACTCAGAATTCACTGCTGCATAATAATAAAACCCTCATCTGCTGCACCGGGTTTCCCAAGTTGGGTTTTTCCGGGAACATTTGTCCAAAAATAATTGTGTCATTTTTATTGTGTGTGCGTGCTGGAATTTTCTCAGTTTCCAGCGCTATTTCCTTCTGCAGTTTATTTGTGAAAATCAGTGTGAATTATATGGTATTTGCCGTAGCAGACAACAGAGAAATTGTTAAATAAATTAACATTTAGAAAAATAATTTCCAGTAGCTGTGATAAATGAAATTTTGACATTGAAAAGTATATATAGGAAATTACTTCTGCTCATTTGGCATAGTGACTTGTGACTTGAACATCTCTGTTCTAGCGAAGAAAGGAGAAGAAATTGGGGGCCAAAAAATCAGAAGGAAGCAATGTGGGCTTGGCGCTTAATCTTGTTACTGGTTAGATGTTATGTTGATGTCTTATTTCTGGTTGTATTGATGAACATTGAACTCTCTTTCTCATAAGGAAAGCTTAGTGGGTTTTCCCCCTTGTGGGGTTTTTCCCTGGCCATAGGCTTAAATTTCTGTGTCTCTTGTCTCATTATTTCATGGTTATTTTTATTGCTCTTTCTTGTTTAATGGTTGAAATTTTCTTCTGTATAACTGCTTAAAGATATTGGATGTTATATAAAATTAATGCTAATAAATCATTGGAAGTAGTATCTGTTGAAGGAAATTGTTTCTAGTTTCTGTGAACCCTAGAAAAATCAACAATCCCTGCAGATTTGCTTCCCTCTATGGCTTGCTTGTGGGCTGATCTGTCTGCTGCACATTACTTTTTGCAATCTTCCCAGGCCTGATAACTGGATGAGAGTTCTTTATCACCCTTTGCTGAGATCGCTCAATGTCTCTTGTGCATCTTTCTCCTTTACTTAGCTTTGCATTTATAATCTTGATTTATTGACTGAATCAAATAACCATTGATGACTAAGTCTCCATAACCCAAATCTCTCAATGAGATTGATGGTTGAGATTGAGTGCCGATCAATGGTCTAGATTCATCTAATTTGTGAATGTAAAAATACATTTACTTGCATTTTATTTAAAAAACAGTTCACTTTAATAATTCCTTTAATTAAAGTGAATTTGGTAACATGAAAACTTTTGAGTACTTCCACATGTCTTGACACTTAGACCTGTGCAGAAATACCTGTCTGAGCTACAAACATCAAAAAACTTAGTAGTAAAAATGTCAGCTAAATAAGTATGTATTAAGAACAGTAAAGCAAAGTAGTTTAAAATTATGAAAGTTACCAAGTATTCTGGCCAAATAGCAAGACACTACGTTATCCACCTATTCAATAATATTCTCACGGAATAGTACCAATAGCAGAAGCTGTAACTCTGTTCTTCACTGAAACGTCTTCCATATCTGCAATTGATATGCAAGTAAACAGACAACACACATACACGTACTCTACATTTTACCCATTCATTCACCCCACACCAAGTACTGGTTTCTTTCCAACAATATTTAAAAAAGGCAACATTTTCTGTTACGTTATTTTAAATTTTTGTTTAAATTTTAGTTTGGGGCAATGTGGGCTGGTGTATATCTAGCTCTCCTCTGTGTTGATTGGGGATGTCATTATCTCTCTGTTTGCAGGGGATGCCCTTGAGACATCCCCTGGATTGTCTCATTTCGCAGGGGACATCTGGGTCACTTGAAAGATAGGCAGATAAATATTTCTGGATTGTCTCATTTCGCAGGGGACATCTGGGTCACTTGAAAGATAGGCAGATAAATATTTCTCCTTGAAATAAATTCCATCTGGATTTGGTCCTTGGATGCAGTAAAACAATCAAAAGATTGATGGCATTAAAATTTAGCCTTGGGGTCCCTTCACAGATTTTCTAATGTTACAACAATGATGGTTGGTGCATATATAGAGGTATTGGTGTGTATTTTTATCATATGCTTATCTTTAGGTGTCCTGGAATGAATATTTTGCATGATAAAAAATGTTTGCTGTATTATTCTGAATTGTTTATGGCAGATTTAGCATATAGTGCAATACTGCTTTATCTCACAAAGGACAATACTGGCAAGGATTCGGTTAACATTGTTTGATTTACTTCAACAAATGTCTGCTTTAAGTGTGTTTTAGTCTAACCTCTGATATCTTGTTGTTTGCCAGACTATATTTGATAATATTCTGAATCGCAAAATTCCCTGGCCTGCTGTCCCTGAGGAGATGTCATATGAAGCAATGGACTTAATTGATAAGTAAGTCTAATGTGAAGAAACATCACATTTCTTTTTCGAGAGCACATGATGTTTTTTAGTTGTTTTCATGATCATTTGCTTGTCTATTTTCACAAAAGGATTAGCACTTTGTTTGGCATTTGTTCATGTATAAGTTCCATTGTGAAATGCATATTGTACTAGTTTCTCCTGGATTCTTGGAGGTTTGGGTTTTCATTGATGATCAAGGACAACTTTATCACATTGAATTTCTGTAAGGTTTTTTTCCCATGTTGGTGCTTTGTTGTTTGTGTTAGAATCTATAAGATTGTTTGTGTTAGAATCTATAAGAGAAACCATAGTTGACCTCCAACAATATAATGCCTAACCGGCTTCATATGGATTGTATGCATGAATTACATGATTGGGAAATTAATATTTTAATTAGGGTTATCAAACAGGAATTTTTGTAATGGCCATTGGGAATCTTTTTGGAATGGCAATCTCATGGACAATACAATCCTTTAAGACTAGTGTGTTTTCTTTGTTGCCTTTCTATGCCTATTCTATCAGGCCTTTGGCTTTCTATTCTTCAAAGATTATGGTTGTTAACAATTGTTAGCCATCTTTTTGTGACATTCAAACTAATATTGAGTGCATTTTTCTGTTTTCCCATTAAATATTGCTACAATTTGGCTATGTTATTGGATCCGGTAGGAGGAGGGCCAAGATCCTCGGATCTGATTTGGATCCGGATCCACTGGAATACATGGAAAATACGGCAGGTGGCGGATCCTTGTCAACGGAAACGTATCTCCTAAAAGTTTGTCGGAACTGGTGAATGTGAAAAGCAAATGCTGCGAGTGATTTTAGCTTTTTGTCATTTCGTTAAAGGTTAAAGTGTGCATCCTACTCTTGAGGAAGAAGCGGAAGAAGCGAGGAAGGCACGACTGCGTATTCATCACCGTTTAGTGTTGTTCATCATCGTTCATCGCACTCATATCCCGATATTCAAAGCTTAGTTTTGTAACTTTGTTCTTTGAAGGTTCGAGACTCGAGAGTTTTTTTCAATTTTTTTTGTTCCCCAATTCCACCGAAACCCGTCTTTAATTCCAGGTGGGTTAGGGACTAAGTCACCTGACACGGGGATTCAGGATTAATAGGATTCGGGAATTCAAGTGTCGGATTCGGACATGTTGACTCCCCGGAACAGGGCACGTAGGATTTGTTATATATTATTTTATTAAATTATATATATATATTATATATATATATATATATTATATATATATATATATATATATTACAAATTAGATATTTTTTACACGAATTCCTAATTAATGATACAAATTCATTGATTTCAAACATAGATCTTCATCTATAGCATGCATAGTACATACAAAATTTCAAATACATGTCAGTGGTCACATAAAATCATGATTCATAATTTCATAAATGAAAGACAACTTACAACTACAAGATAGTAAGATAAAGACACTGACAACGTGCGGTTTTCTCATTAAGTCATAAAATCAAAATGTGTTACATAGGTAGTGCTGGTGCAATGCCAAGGCAAATAGAAATGAAAAATATAAAAACAACTACAGGTATACAAGCCTCAAGGCAATAGGTAGTCATCAATCCTCAGAGTCATCATCAGAATCAACATCAATATCCTCATCATGGTCACCACTGCTCTCCTCTGCATCCTCCTCCTCCCCTATATCCATAGTTGCCTCTGCATTTGTTGGTGTGGAGGATGACCCCTCTAAGTCATCAAATCTAATAGCCTCTAGCATTGGATCATTGAGATCCATGTTGGCCAATGCCAACTCAACACTGTTGTCCAGACCCATATCATCAGGAAAGACATCCCACATCTTTGTCTTTCCCCTCAACCACTCTTCCCTCTGCTTGTAAATAAGACGAAGGTTAGTGTGCACATACACCATTGTCTCTGCCCTGGACTGCTCAAGCTTGCGCTTCTTCACACTATACAAATTCCCATATGTGCTCCAAATCCTCTCGCAACAAGAGGATGAAGTCACCTGAGAGAGGAGTCTCATGGCTAACTGCTGAAGAGGAGGGCTTGTTGCCCCATGGTTTGCCTACCAAGAATAGGGCTTTTTAGGCCCCTTGTCTCTAATCACATCATATCTTGTAAATCGACTAGTGCCAATGGAAAACTCTGCAAAGGCATCCTCCACCTCATCAAGCAATGCACTATCTTGAAAAACTCGCTTGAATGCCTCTTTCCTCCCCTGTAAGATTTCACCATCCATGTGAGGAGGGAATCTACGGGAAGGTCCACCATTCAGCTACTCATGGCTCTAGTATTTTGGGTTCAATGAGTGAGCCAAACAATGTAAAGGTGTATAATTCTTGTCCTATCTATTGACAAGAATATCCTATATAGTATCACAAAAGGCCTCTGGTGATGTCTCATACTCGGGGCACTCACTCTGTAGAATAATGCTCCTCACAGACTCAATCATGGAATCCCATCCCTCATAAACCTCTCCTAGGATGGGTTTGTCTTATTTGCAAATCGAAGCAAAGAAATGATAGGGTCCATGATCTGAATAATTAGATCTACCCTCTCCCACCAAGCATCATCTAGCACCGTGTCCTTCACTCTTTTAGAGGCTACCTGATCTGTCTTTCTCCAAAAAGACCAAAACTCAGAAATAACCATGGACTCAAGAGCCGTCTCGACCTCCCTCAACCTCTTCAACATCATGAACGAAGAGGCAAACCGTGTATCAACAATCTTCAACAATGATAGATTGGTGTACTCCTTGTAGATAGTGAGGGCATTTGTATGATTTTGCACAAAGTTACGTATATGTCCTGCATCCTCAATAATGTTATCAATCCAAAGCACATCAGAAGCAATAGATATCAGTGCTAAGTTCAATGAATGGACAATGCAAGGTGTCCAAAACACTTGTGGATATTTAGCTTCCACAATCATGCCAACAGCCTTGCAAAAAGGTGCATTATCTGTAATGATTTGCACACAAGAATCAACACCTACATCTTCAATAACTTCAATAAATAACTCACCAATAAATTGTGCATCCTTGTATTCTCCAAGTGTCTCCATAGCTTTCAAGAAAACTGGACCATTAAAGGAAGACACCATGAAGTTGATGATTGGGTGTCGTGCTGGATCTGTCCATCCATCAGAAACAATGCTAACCCCAGATGTTGGCCATGATGCTACAATAGGCTCAAGCATTTTTTGCATCTCTTTTTTTGCCTTCGTCAACAATGTGGTTCTAAGCGTCTCTGAACCAGGAGGCACATACCATGATGGAGACCTGTGAGTTAGAGCTCGACACATTTCAATAAATAAAGGTGAGCGTGCAACATTAAATGATATGAAGTTTTGATAGAAAAAGAATACAATGGTGACATCAAGCTCTTCCCGTTTCTCTTTTTGAAAAATCTTGTCCATTGGACCGAGTGTAATTGCTCCTTTTTGCTGCTTGTCCCCGGGGCCCAATAGAACTCTCAAATGGAAATTTGGTGGTGCCTTTCCTCAAAAATGGAAGGGGGTCTTCATTTTTGGTTTTTCTTGATTTTGCAACCACAGTTTCCATACCAATAGTGGACTCCTTTTCCATTTCTTTTCTCTTTTGTAAGGGAACAATTTTAGAAGCTCCAATTCCACAACCCGGTAAAGCCAACAAATGGCCTTTCACATGGAAATATGTGCTTTTGAAAGCAATGTGACAAAAGTTGCATCTCCATTGCACATTGCCTCCTCCCTTCCCCTTGGTGCTTGTCCCATCCTCTCTTGTAACATATTTCCACAAGGGATATTTCTCAATGTTGTCTTTAGGTCCTCCTCTTCCCTCAACATTACTTGCAGTAGACTCTAATGATATTGGGGGAGGAGGGGCATCTCCAATGGAGACATTCTTCCCCTTCCTTTGCTCCCTAATTGTTGCCTTTGATTGAGCCATGAATACTGTAAAAAAAATGAACAAAACATGCACAAATTTGTAAACAAAAAATTATATACAAACTACTGTAATAGAATAAGAAATGCAAAAAAATGGAGCTGAAATGCACTTACCTGGTGCTTGAATCTCCTTGCCGAACACTCTACTCCCTTAGCTCCTTGCCCACAGCTCAAACTATGCAAAAGTGAATGAGAAATAAGGTGAATGATAAAAAGAACAATGCGTTTTTAAGTCCGCGGAAGTCACATTTAGGGGATTCGAATCCCAAAATTGGGAATCAATGTGCTTGTACGGGATTCATACGAATCTTGTACGGACACATCGAATCCCAATTCTGGGATTCAAATTCCAGGCGAATCGTATCCGATTCGTAGGATTCAGATTCGACAAGGGGTTTGGACGACTCCGGTTACTTAGGTTAGGGAGAAAAAAGACACCGGAAATGGGATTCAGAGCTTTTAAATTGTTCTTCGTCTACACTTCCTTCACTAACCCGACATCCCTATAGCACTACTTCCTACACTACAAACATGTTGTTTTTTATTGTGTTATTTGTAAGTTGTAATGAATATGTGTGTTTATTGTGTGGAGCCATGCAGGAAAAAGTAATATCCTATAGTATAATATGTGTATGGTTTGTGTGAGGTTTATTGACTGTGTGGGTCCTGGAGTCAGTTTATTGGTCTATATAGTCCTAAGTCCATATATATATATTAATTTTATAGATCATCCGGTTGATATCCATCCCCGATTGCTTGTATTGTGCCATCCTGTTGATTGTATAGATTCATCTGTTTCCATATATATTTTATTTTTGGAATCAGGGGAGTCTGAGTCAACAATGACAATTAAATTCTCTAAATAAGTCTGTCTTGACACCATCTTATCTATCACATGACATATATTCACTCTAAGCATCAATATGTTAGAAATACCACATCATTTGTCCATGTGCTCTTATCTTATTATTAGAAATTCAGGAAGATAATTCTAAAAGTGTTTGATGGTTTCGGGGAGTATTTGATATTTGAACTTTAAAGTGTTTTTTAAAATTTTAAAATATTATTAATATTTTAATTGTTTTTTGTACTTGATGTATCTTTGCCGTATCCGGATCCTGGATTTTAAAAAACTAGCAAATCCAGATCCGTATCCGTATCTGAATCCTGGTAACATAGCAATTTGGATATCAATACATCTGTAGCTTTAAAATCTCAGAAAATAGGAAAGTAAAACTTACCATAGGGCCAATGCCTCACCCTTAATTTGATCATGAACTTTAATGTTAAAGATCAGAATAAAGTCAGCAACACTGATGTTTTTGTATCTTGATTTACATTCTGGGTTAGGCTTCCTTGCTGAGGATGTTTCCTTTTGCCCATAATTCCAATATTATTTTAATTTGTATCCATCTGTTTTAAAAAATGCAATGTTCTGGAATCTTATGAGATTGATCAGAGCTGCCAGTCCATACGTGGTTGTTGTAACTTGTTGGGTTGGGACAATACGTTAGCTGCATTTAGAGAAAATTTAATGGGACCTGTGAAAGTCTGTACATAAAAATAAATCAATTAGAAGTGTTAAATACATATCCAGCTGCCATTAATTAAATCATTGTTTGGATACCTGTAAAAATTAGGACCATCATAATGGATCAGCTAGGAGCATTCAAAGAGTGCTCAAGTACATTCTTACCAAAATCATTACTCGATCCCTCTCGGTGCTTTGTAGATCTGGAGTTAAGATGGATCTAGGCCGGTCATACAGACCTATTTTGACTAGAGACTTATTCTCATCCCCAAATGTGAATTTTGAAGCACATTTTATACCATAAATTTGTGTTCCTTTGCAATAAAAAATGATGTTATTGTGAAAGTTCTTGTTTTCTTAGCTGTGTGCTTTGAGGAAAAAACAAACATGGATTAGAGCAACGAGTGACTTTGAGCCTGTAGTGAGAAACTGGGTTGAGTTTGAGGGTGGGTTGTAGACCAAACTATGAGAGCACTAAACCTTGAAAATGAACAATCTCAGATGTTCTGACCAATCAAGGAGTAGATCCCTAGCTGCAAATCAAGGAGGAGACCCCTACTTCTATATGCTGCCCAACCTGCCCTCTACGCTGCCTAAAGGAGATATATAGCAGGCCGATGCATGCTGCCCAAATATCCAGGTGCCCTAGCCGCAGTTAGGAAGACAGGCCAGCGAGTCTGAAGGGATGTTTTCAGGTAACCGAGTGATGGAAGGAGGGCGAAGTACCATGCTGGATGGCCGAAATAGTAAGAGACTGATCTGGGCTAGTAGATGCAGGGATTCCTCCTGAAACAGGCTGAGTAAGGAACTGTTCTGTTGTGACTAGGCTGCAGGCCTGTTGGTGCTGTTTTGAGGGTCAAACATAGAGCTGTAGGTGCCTCCTCAAACGGCAAAGTCACATAATTTGAAGAGGAAAGGAGGCCACATAATTTAAGGTGTTTTTGGCATGACTGTTGGGTTGCTGTAGGTTAAAGTGGGAGCCCTAACCAGTGACCAAACACTACCCATAAACAGAAGTGCAGAAGTATGGTAACTTGTGCTTTGATTTGTTTGATTGGAGAGGTCTATTCATTGATGAGGAGATTTTATATACTGCCACATAGGAGCAGCAATGACTAACAGTAGGACAACAATCTAGTAATGTGATGGCATGGTACAACAATGTCACAATGGGACAACATCAATAGCATGGTGCTGACATTGGGACAGCATGGCAAGCATGATGCTTCAAGCACACATGGGACATGCAGTATGGCAACATGGTTCAGCATGCCACATGGGACAGCAGTGTAGCAATCATGGTGCAACAATGAGATGGAATGCTGCTGCGTAATAATGGGCATCGTAACGAAGTGAAGTGTAGCATGTGCAGTACTTGCTAGTATAGTACAATGAGAATAAATGCTACAATAAGATGCAGCAGGATGGGTACAGTGAGGTGAAGTATGAGGCAACACTAGTGAGTGCAGAAAGACGATAAGGTACAACAAGATGATGCTGTACAGGAAGGAGCAACATAAGGTGCAGCAGTATGATGTGTTCAGGTGGGAATGAGGTCCGGCATAGTGATGATGGGTGCAACATGGTGCAGCACAGTGAGGTGCAACACTATGATGGGTGATGGAGTCACCTTGGAGAATCAGTTGAAGCAACATGTTTTCAATTGAGCTCAGCTACCTCATGTATCATCTTCTGAGAGATGATCTATGCTCTTATTTAGATAAGTCAAAGTGTTGAATATTGTTGTAATTGTACTATCTCTCTCTCTGCGCTGAACTATTGAAGAAGATATAAGAAGAATTGATCAAGGGTTTCCCCACATTGGGGTTTGTCCCTAGCCAGTGCCACATTTTCTGTCCTCTTGTCTTGGCTTGTCTTCTGCGATCTTTTTTTATGTTCTATGTGCAATTTACTATAATGTTGATGTGATTGCTAATTTGGAAAATATATTGAGCTAACTGTGAAAATTGAAATAAATTGCTTTAAGCATAGAACATACCTAAAATTAACAACAACACTATCTTGTTCTTTACAGGTGAAGGGCTCGAAATACAATGCTGCTTTTGAGTGTATGATGAAATTCTAAGAGTAATCCGGACCCACGAATTGTGGCATCCAAGATAATTCACCTTGTTCGATGTTCATTGATGTTGTTATCTCAGTTGGACATGCAGTGGATTCAACACCTTCCTTTTTTAAGATCAGTGTCTGTCACTTGGATACCCCTGATTTCCACACACATGTCCCTTGTGTGTGTAACCTCATCCCTTGTTCTGGTGGGGATAGGGGCTGGCTTCTTTGGTGGTAGGCTGCCATTTGTCATACAATCAAATTCATAAGAGGGTGGGAGAATGATTGCTCACAGGAGTTGGTGAGCACTGCAAGATGTTAGAGGGAGGCTTGAGGAGGATCTTAATAACATTGCTCTCTTGCAAGCAATTAAATTGGACTGGTTTGACAAAACTAGCTGGTCCGATCAGTTGTAGGGTCAGATCAGTCTGGTTGAAGGACTTAAATTGCAAATGGTTGGTTTGGTGTGGACTGGCTGTTTCCATATGGAATTAGTCAATTCTGTATGAAACTGTACCATCAGCAATGGTGACCACTTAAACTCAGATTTAAAAAATTTCGATAAAATAAACAAGGGAAACATTGAACCCAACTCGTTTGGAACAAAAATGGCTAAGTTGCACTGAACTGGATACGGGGTTTGAAATGGATACGACAGATTTTCAAAAAATCTGGATACGATATGGCAAGGAAACGACATATATATATATATGAATGATAAAATAACAAAATCATATTATCATTCATCCTTTAGTCTTTAGAATCTAGATTTTATATTTAAAAATACATAATCATGATTGTGAATTCAACATAAACAAATCATCATCATCAATTCAGTATAAATATTGCCATCATCATCAATGATTATTATAACATTCAAGTCAATACCCACTCCCAGTTTAAAGGAATATAAGATTGTTTTCAGAATTCAGAGTCACGTCTGTTAATTTTAGATAACAATGGTATGTTCTATGCTTTAGAGCAATTTACTTCAATCTTTCTTATTAGCCCAATATCCTTTTCCAGATTAGCAATCACATAAACATTGATAGTAAATGCAGATAGGACATAAACAATAAGCAGAAGACAAGCCAAGACAAGAGGACACAATATTTGGAAGATGCCAAGGGAAAACCCCAATGTGGGGAAAAGCCTTTGATCAAATTTTTTTATTATTCTTCAAAAGTTCAGCAGAGAGAGAGAGTACAATATACAAAATTCACTTGTTCAAACACTGTCAAAACTGACCAGTCAAACTGCAGTCAACAAGATGCCCAAACCAGAAAGTCAACGCTGGTCAAACCAGCAGAAATTCTCCTCCAATTCAGCCTGGTCAAAATCCAGTCAACTCAGCCTCAAAAGATAGTCCAAATCAACCCAAAACAGTCCTGAAAAATCTGGTCAAACCTGGTCAACAGTCAATTTCTGTGGTCAAAGGTCTGCAATCAATGCTGGTCAAACTGCCTAGAAAATTTTGGTTTGTGTGCCAGAATATGCAGCCTGCTCAAACAGAAATTCTCCCACAAAAATCGTAGTCAAATGAAGTTAAGCACCACTCTGTTAATGCTGGTCAAAGCTGGCCGCAACTCGGTCAATGCAGAGAACAAAAATCCCAGTCAAACCTTCGCAGGTGTGGAGAGGAACAGGCTGCCTGTAATTATGTACGACCAATCAGATGTAGAGAGAGAAAGATGTGTGATTATGAGTGACTAGATGAGGAAAATGACTCCTCTAGATATACACAACATTGAGGGTGAAAAGAGACATCTGTTGGGCTTCATGAGCCTACATTAGACTTCTGACCGACCTTGACAATTTGTCCATAGAAGAAATATATTCATAATTCCATTTGTACTTGTCAGAAAGAGATGATCTTTAGATCAATCCTGCACCTCTCAGAAAGTGGAATCCAATAAAAATATCATCTCCATCATATGTGTTGTCCAAGGTGGTGTTTGGCCCTAGTTGTTAATTTTAACAATACTTCATGAAATTATATATTTTTCTAATGAATTTGACAACACTAACACAGAGGCAACATAGTGAATTTGACTTTGTAAATAGTATGTTGCCCGTTATCTTGGTCTAGACTCTAAAGGAGTCATGACATAGAAATATTATTTAGTATCAACAAATTTAATGTAAATTTAATCATTGTAAATAACAACATCTACACATTATAAATTGCACTGTATTCCAGTAGCTACAGCAAGAGATGCTCTGAAATTCATAGAAAGAAGCTGGATTTATTTATTCACAACATAAGATCATATGACCAAGAATTAAGATTCCACAATTTAAGCAATTAAGTATTGTGAAGTATGATACAATTAAAGAAATGTGAGAAACTAAACCTAATGCAAAGAAACTGCTTCCACCAGCCAACTTTGTGGGTAACAACTTTCCTTCTTAATTTCATAGATACCTTATGAATTTCCATTCCAAATTTTAGGTTTCCATCCTTTAGATCTCGCATTGTTGAAAACTTGTTGGGAAATGCCTCTTATCATGTCATGAATTCTTTTTCAAGATAAATGTTGACTTTCACATGAGTTGTAATCAGTGGATACAAGGTCTGCAAAGAATTCAGCTGCATTTACATGCTCTGGACAAACAAACCTGGAATATATTCTTGCAATAAAGTGCCTAGAACATTAGAAACTAGGAAAACTGTGAACCTGGAAACTTGGAAACGTATACATATTCTTTTGGAAACATATCCAAATTTTCTGGAAACTCCTTTGAAACGTTTCCAATCTTAGGCTAGCCGTTTCCAAAAAAGTGAAACGTAGCATAAACATTTCCATGTCGTTTCCAAGCTGTTTTGTACACGTTTCCGTATCTGAAACCCCGAACGACGTTTTTAGGAGTTGGGGGCATCGTTTCTTGTAACTTAGAAAAATGGTTGAATTATATGGTAACAAGACTAGATTGAGTAGCAAAATTGAACAAGATTCCTGAATCAAGTAGCATAATCTTGGTTGATATTGATCCCTCGTTAGAGTGAGTTGTGGAGATTCAAGAACGTTCGACAACGAAGACCTATCTAGATTCTGATATGGACTTGGAGTCTCAGACCCACTTCCATAGCTAGAGGATCTAAACATTGTTGTTGGATGGGTACCTTCAGAGCTAGAGGAATTGAGCTGGTGTCCTATTTTTGAGTCTAGTCATGTTGAAGATGTACATGATTATCTCATATAATTAGATTGTGTAATCTAGAGTCTAGACTATATTTTTTTGTTTTTTTTGTTGTTAGCTTATCCCAGAAGGATTTGAACTTTGAGTCTCATAATATACACAATGCTTCATAACAAGGCAATTGCCAATTGAGCAACCCCTGTTCGCTGAGTCTAGACTATAGTTATCAATTAATACTTGTGCTTATTTTTGGACTTTATAGGTCGTTTAGAGCCTCTTTACTAATGTATTTTGGTTCAGATATGGATTGCACTTGGTGCTATTTTGGTTATATTCTTCCTTGCCATATACATGAGAAACTTTGGATATTTGTGTATAATGGTTTAGATTCACATGAATATATATTTTTCGTAAGAATTTGAATTTTTTATGTATTTTTGGTCAATTGGTTTTGTCTGGTTTTTGCCCAGTTTTGGTATCTAGGGTTGACTAGTTTAATGACTCGTTTGGTTTCGATAACATTGCTAGGAAGAAGTTGCTTATTAGGAGTTGATCGTATGTAAAGAAGAGGAGTGGATTCCTAGAGGTGCTAGGGTTCACTCTAGATTGTAGTAGATTTATGAGGGCCATGGGGCTTCCAAAGTTTGACTTCTTGAAAAGTAATGTGGTAGAATCGAAGAAGATTTATCTATGCAGGCTTGATAGGTCTCTTGAAGAGGACCTTACTAAGATCAAATATATTTTTGGGTTACATTTTTTGAGTATTTTTTCACCCTAAGCTCTGATAGACTTGGTTAGGGCTACTAGGAACTCTTTAGGCTGATTTATTGGGTCTTTTAACCAAGGGTTACTAGAATCCATGAATTCCTGGTACTAGCCTCCTTATTATTGATGTGTGGAATTGGTATCTTCAGTGGTTATAGTCAAAGCTTTTGTGTGGCAATATAAGGATCTCCCCTTGATCTAGATGGTTATAGTATTCTTATGTATTTTTCAAGCCTTGCACATATGCTTTCACGTGCTAGACCCTGAGCAGGGCTTAGTTTAAGAGATCAGAGTAAATTCTCAAATTCTTTCTTTGGTTAGGTGTGAACTTCCAATCATTCCTTTGGAAGTTTGCACAAAGTTGAAGGTGGCTAGGCGCAAGGTTGTATTTTGGCTGTGAAGTGGATAGTCATGTGTCTCAAAGGATCTTCCCCTTGGAAGATTCTCTTATGGCATTGTTTCAATTGGTTCAACATCTTTGCTTGATACAAGGTTCCATTCACTGTATCACAGTGTATTTGTATCGTATTTGGCTGCATTTTTATTTTGAAGTATAGAGTATATGTTGAAATATGTAATTAGGTTTGGTCTTCGTAATGACATGTAATTATGATTTTATTTATTTGTTGTAAAGAGAAAAATAAATTTATTATTGTCATTCTTAAGACATGGGTTTCATGCTCAAGGAAAATTTATTTTTAGGTCAAGCACCCATTGAGTGTTTCTAGGGCTTGTTATTGAGTCTACAAGTCAATTGAGTTATCATGTATGGAAGACCCTTTTGGGCATGTTACATATTGTAAAGAAAATTTATTTGAGTCAAAGTTAGAGTTAAAGACCCTCCAAGACCTTGTCATCGTGCTGCAAACAAGTCGTCCTTTTACATTAAAGTCGACCTACCTAGAGGGACAAGTCGACTTATTAGGGCACTCAAGGAAGCCTACAAGTCGACTTATTAGGGCACTCAAGGAAGCCTATATATAGGAGCATTCAATCTCATTCAAAGGCACACATATTGAGCAACAAGAAGTTGAATAAAGGAAAGAAGGAGACCTAAAGAAGAGCGAGAACGAGGAGGTGAAATAAGCAGAAGAGAAACAAAACTTTTGGATTGGTTTTGGGTCACATCTCTTCACACGTGCAGATCTAGGGCATCATCTTGCTTTAGTAAGACCATGTTGCAAAAGAAGCTGAAATTTCAGTGACAAGAAGTCAAGTTTGCTAGCCGAATAATCAAGGGAGAGGGGGTTGTCCAAGCGAAGAAGAATGATAACAAAAATCTCGATAATTCTCTCACACGTGCCACCTAGGGTTTCTGCAACGGGGCCCAAAAATTGTAGGTTGAAATTGCAATCTAAGGTTTCAATTCTGAAGTTGAGGTTGAAGAAAAAATTGTAGCAACATCAATGCAAGGTTGACTTGGTTTGACTTGGCAGGAAGAGGAAAGGTTTTACTTGGTCTTGGAAGAGTCTTGGTCAAGGGTCATAGATCTTGGAATTTATCATTTGAAGTTCTATAAGAAGAGAAGAATTCCTGTGGGGTTTCCTCTCAAGAGGAGAGGTTTTGGCCCTGGCTGATAGCCTATATCCTGTGTCCTTTGTCTCATTTTTCTTTATTGTTTTGGTAGTTGTTTGATGATAAGAGCACTAATTTTAGTCAATAAAGAGAATAAGCTAATCAAGTTAAGTAAAATACATCACAAGCAATTACAAAAGTAAGAGAAATCACCTATTCTAGCTACCTATAGATTTCTCAACAGTATACAAACATATTTCAGTCGTATTTGTTTTTTATGGACAAGGATTTTGGAGTATTCACTCATATCTTTTTCCATATTTGTTTATAAAATTGAAAGTTTTTCGTATTGTATTGTATCCTAAGTTACTAGGATTCGTGTACGACAAGGATATCTCAAGTAAAAAAATATATAATAATATTTTTTTTAAATTAGAAAAACACTTTTAGAGTTAAAAAATCAAATCCATTTAGAACTGAAGTCATTAGATATAATATAAATATTAAGACTGAAACACTGAAATGATGCATCCTCCCTCATACAAAAAGGATAATATCATAAATGATAATAGCAAGTACAAAAATGAGTGTCTCATCCATGATTACTACCAATACGATAATGTGTAGTAGGTTTAACTACATATCCTCAAATGGATCTACATTCTCTACTTTTGCATATTGCATCTCTACATCATGAATAGATGATGGGGGTCTTAGAATGTAAGACGCTGCATCAGAAGGCTAGACTGGTGGTGCAACAACATCCTCAAGTAGGTATAGGTGAGTCACATGGCATTCAGTGTCATGTTCAAGTTAGAGATCTCAAGCTCCACATCCCACATCTTGTTTGGATCTTTTTTATAATCTGGTTCAACATGTGATAAAAGATGGAGGTTGGAATGAACATAGATAAGATCCTCAGCCTTTGTTGCTCCCAGCTTGTTTCGCTTCACTGAATGGATGAAGCCTTATGTATTCCAATGTATTCCACTTACTCTCAATTGATGAGGAACTAGTAACCTGTGATAACAATGTTACAAACATTAATTGTATAAAATAAGATAAACATAAATAAATATAAATAATAAATAATGAAATGATGATTATGTTAAATAATCATTAAGTTAAGTGAAAAGGCAGGTCTAAAAGACATGCCGAGTCACGAAGGGACACTTGCCTAGGTATATATGTAGGTCCTCATTGTAACATTCTACATCACTTGTACATTTTACATATATAATAAAGTATTATTACAAATACCTTTGTGTATTTTTACATTAAAGTTGACAAGCTACCAGTTTTGTTGCTTTAGCGGTATCAGAGCCATGCCACACAATATAACCATTCGAGTCTTTGAACTTTGTTCGCCGCACAATATGCCATTATGTTCAGGTCCTGAATTCTTGGAGCAGTTTAGTGAAATTCAAGTAGCATTTCAGTGTTTAGAAAAATCATATGTAGAAGTTAAAGCATGTTGAGAGGAAATCGATAACAAGGAAGATAATAGCGATAGTGAAGAAACGAAACAAGGTGAAGCAGGAAAAGAAGATGTTGATCATAACGATGATAATGAAAATGAACATATAATAGATACTGATGAATATGAGAATGATATCGATTAAGAGGATGATTCAAATAAAGATGATGAAGATGTGAAGATTACTGATTTTGATGATAAAAGGGAAGTGAAAATGGCTTTTTCTGATAATGGTGATGAAGAGGAAAATGAAATGAACGGAGAGATAAGAGGTAGAGGAAATGAATTTGAGGACGTAAATACAGTTGATGATAATGAAAATGAAGATGTAATAGATAATGATGAATATGAAAATGATGTCAATGAAGATTATGTAGATCAAGATGATGATCTGGAGGAAGCTTATTGCATTTTGGAATGTTCTGATGATGGTGCAGAAAATCTTTCAGATGCAACAATAACATCAACTCCTAATGACTGTCCTGATAGGCAGGGCATTGTCCCAATGAATATGGAAGCCTTCAATATATGTTTTCCTTTGAAGTCAGCTTGTATAGTCTACAAGTGCAAGCCCCATAGTCATTATGGGGATAACAATGATGACTTTGAAGATGACACTATAAATTCAGAGAGCCATTTTTCCTATGATTCCTTTCGGACAATATCAAGCATGTCTTGTCAGTTTTCCGAGAAAGGGGATGACACAGGGATCTCTTCCGACAAGCATGCTACTTCAACTAGCATGTTGAAGGAAACATTGGGCGAAACATCATATATGTACATGTATATGTATGTATGTATGTATGTACACAATCTTTTTTTATAAATAAGTTAATAATGCATCTTGCAAGAAAAAAAGGAATGGGACACATAAATGACATTTTAAAAGGAAAACCTAGTCTATGTTAACTCTCATAGATGATTAAAATGATTCAAAATCCAAAATTATCATTTATAAATGAGGTTGTACATCCAAGATTTGAAAATTAACCTTTATGCATGACGCTGTACATCCAAAATCAGCGTTTATACTTGGCTATCTGTGTTGAAAATGAAACATAGCATACACTAATGACAAGTACAATTACGTATCTTATAATCTTAAACCTCATCTTCATTAACAAAAATAGAACAAGTTGTTTTTTAGAAGAACTAGAGCATGGGTTGATTAGAGGTAAATTAGTTTGTGGAGTGATTAGACATAAAATTTAGTGTTATATTAAATCTATTTTGGCCATAGAAGGGGCCCACAACCTTCTTGGGTGCTTGAGTGAGCCCGCGAAAGCAAATAAGTGACAGAAATGGGGCAAAATTGGTTGGAAATTGGGTGAAATTGGGTCGAAATGCCATAGAAACATTTCAACAATGTTTTGATGGCGTTTCCAAATCAGGAAACACCACCTAGACGTTTCGGTCGTGTTTCAGTGACGTTTCAGCATTTCAGGGAGTTTTGGGTATAGGGACGCCATCTTGGGGGTTGTTTCCTGCAACATAGATAATAAGCTATTATCAGATTATCATGTTGAAGATGGACACACTTTACATTTGGTGGTTCAACAACTTGTTTCACCTTCAACTTCATCGTCTACAACAGGGCCAAGTGGAAGTGAGGGAACTTTTGAACAAGAAGGAAATGATAATGCTACAGGTGCAACCCGTAACAGGGTTGGGCAGGTTTCTCATAATGTAGTATTTGGAACTTTCAATCTTCAAGATCAAGATGATGGAGGTTTTCCTGATCTTAATAGGATACTTGCTACCGTGCTTAATTCTATTGGAATGGGTAGCCCAACTCCTATGAATGTTTGTGTGGCAAATGGGCCAATAATAACAAGGTCTGATTTTCCAACTCATGGTCAGCAAGGAAATGGTTCAAAAGGGAAAGACCAACAGGGTAATTCAAGTGATGGAATACCCACCAACAGAGACTCAGAGGTCAACCATAAAAATTACAGAGATGGAAAGACCACACTCAGAGAATCTTAAACCAACATAAAGAGTTATAAAATGGAAATACCAATGCCCATTAAAGATGGGGAAACTAGTAGACAGAAAAGTTTATGTAGAGGTGGAAAACCCATACACAAAATCCTTGCAAACTGGTGGAAAAATAGAGGTAGACATGAATCATCGATTCATCGATCTGCTGAAATCAACTAGACGAAGTGCAAAGATCAAACTTTGCAGATTATTCTGAAATCAGCCAGTCAAGTTATAGACAGAAAATGCTTTGAAATATGAGATCAATGTAGAGATGAAACAATATCCACTGATGATGATTCTTCATTCACAGGCGATGAATTTGGGGATCCTTGGGATAAATCGATATCATGGAGCCATTTTATGAGAATGAAGAATATGCTGAAACCATAAGGCATCTCATCAGACAATTTTTACGGAGTAAAAGAAAAGATCCCGCAAGCGATCAAAAACTCCAACAAAAATCAAGAATGATGGGCTTGTTTTTTGCCTTTTATCAGAAGTGGAAGTCCTCCATGATTCCCAAAGAGGGTCAATGACCATTGCTTGTAATGCTTGTCTCACCTCCACAAGCCTCTTTATGACAAGAGTGTGGGAGGCAAAACAGGTTTCAACAACATACAAGTTTCCAAAAGTCAAATCTCAAATGAGAAATCATATATAAATTTCTAATTAAAATTAAAAATTTCCAATACAAATAATATTTGATTGAAAAAAGTACCTTTAGTAGCTCCAACTTTGCAAAACCTTGATATATGGCCCGCGACATTGAATTATTGGTTATGAAAATTTGGAGTTTTTTTACTGCTACATATATTTCATTAATCCATTCAATCTCACAAATCTTGGCATGCATAAGTTTCAATGAATGATTGCACATGGATTCCAAAAGATGTGATCATATAAATCCTCCACAATCAATCCTATAGCTCTACAAACCAATGTTATTGGAACAGGCCTGTCCGACCAATTTGGAGGCAAGACTGGTTCGAACTGGAAAAGGCTGGTTCGGTACTGAACATGCCAGTTTCATCACTGAACCGACCGGTTTCGCAAGGCCTGCGACAGCGCGACCTATGCATAAAAAAATGTTTTTTATTTTTTTATTATTTTTACTAGTTTCTAAAGCCACTCTAGCTGCCCCCCAAAGCTATTTAAACACCCCCACCCCCTCTATTTCACTCACACTATTCATTCGAGTCTCTTGCAATTCTTGAGCCGAGTTCGATGAGGAGAATTCAGAGAGTTTTTTGCTGGGTTGTTCCGAGGGAGATTTTTTGCAGATTTGAAGTGCTGATTGGAGTCTTCAAGAGCTGCTGGGTTGGCAGATTTTCGAGCTACTACAAGGAATTTTTTTTTCCCAGAGAGCTTTGTGTTTTCTTTAGTGGTTTATAGAACTGGTGGAAGTTTTTTTGTTTGTTTGTTTGTTTTTTTTTATATTTTTATTTTGTTGGCACTGGTACATCGCTGATTTCAGAGGATTTTGGAGTTGATTTTCTCCAAAAAAATTTAGAGTGTAAATCAAGGAAATTTTTGCCCATTTTTTTGTTCCATTTTTCTCCAAAAAATAGTTTTTTTTGTTTTGTTTTGTTTTATTTCTTGTTGTCTATTTTTTTTTTCCTTGTTGTTTTTTTTTTTGTTTTTGTTATTTTAATTTCTCAAAAAAGTAAAAAAGCCCGATGCTTTTATGCAGTTTTGTAGGGGTTGCTCCAAAGTTGATTTTCTTTAGAAAATTAAGAGAAACCGTTTGGAGCAAAAGTGGTTGAATGACATGGTTTTTGTTTAGTACAACCTAAGATTTTGATCTTTGGTGACTTTGATCGAACATCAGAATGGATTGTCGAGAGTCAAGCACTAACATTTGACAATGAAGACCTTTTTTGGCTGGACTTGGACCCACCTCCATAGGTTTGCAGAGGCAGATATATCAGAAGCACCAGTAGCAGCTTGAGGGCTAGGGGAATCAAGCCATAATCCCATTGCAGACTTGGATGGTACTCATTCTTCAAATGAGGATAAGGAGGATGATCAGGAATTAGATGATGATTGATGATTTGATCATTGATTTGCTATAGCTGTAGTTTGTAGTATTGTAGGATGTAGTATAATACTATGATCTATCATGTTATATTGGACTATAAAGGCCTTTTAGAGCTTGCTTCTTGATGTTTGTAACATTTTTGATTGAACGATGCTTTGCACTAAGTGCTATTTTGGTTATAAGCACTATTACTTGCTATATAAATGAGAACTTTTGCATATTTGTGTATAAATCATTTGGATTCATATGGATGCACATGAATATATATATATATAATATATATAATATATATAATATATATATATATATAATATATATTTTTTATTTTAATATGAATATTTTATGTGTTTTTGGTAAACCATTTTTTTCCTTTTTTTTTTTTTTATTTAATTTCTGGTTCCTACCGGTTCTCGGTCCACGAGGTTTTCCAGTTCAATGACCAGTTCGGTTCTGATAACATTGCTACAAACCCGTGTGTTGTTCATAACGACTTAGATAACATTATGTGGCCCCACACTTTCTATTGCATCAATAAGAATTGTGCATATGAAAGATGCATCTTTCTCTAATCCACTGCATTCAACAACCTTCAAAAACATTATCCCTTGGGGGCATATTGCAATTACATTAATTAATCGACAGTTTCTTTGGTCCCTCCATCCATTAGAAAGGATAGACGCCCTTGTTTCTGCCCATGTATCCTGGATTGATTGTAGTTGTCTATCCACAGATTATCTCTGTGATGCCAACAGAGTAATGCATGTCTTTTCATATCCAGGGCTCTTGTACCCTTTTGGCACTTTGTTAACTGCCTTAATCATTTGTTGCCAATAAGGGGAACACACCAAATTGAATGCTAGCCCATTTGCATAGATGCAACAAGCTACATGTTGATTAGTTGTCTCTACCCTAGTTATTGAAAGCCTGCTTTAAGGGGGCATAGAGTGGGCCTTTTATTAGTTGTGGCAGCGAGTGTAGATGGTAATGGAGGCCTAGTTGTAGAGCTTTGCACAAGGAGTTTTCCCTTAGCAAGCTTCCTATTAGCAACATCTTGCAAAGATATATAGAATTTAATTTTTGCAAGACTCAAACCTTGGCCAGGCTTTCCATTTTCATCTTTTGGCCTGGTATATACTTGCACCCCTGTGTTAGTTTGTCTAGTCAGATGGGCCTTCACTCTGGTATGTGAGCCATTTTTGATATCTTGGCATTCATTACACTTACATTTATATGAACCACGTCGAGATTTTTTTCCAATATTCTCAAAGGAGATTTTGGGTCTATTTTGATGTTTTCCCTTTCATTTTGCTTTGATGGTTCCATTTATATAGGTTGTAGGCTATAATGTGTGACTGCATATATGAGAAAATCCAGATTTCAAACTATTATGAAGATGTAAAATTAAAAATTAAAATACATAAAAGTTAAAAATTAAAATGCATAAAAATTAACTTAATTAAAATACACAACATTTTATTAACATTTTAATCTGTGGCCGATTCCACAGATGGAGTGCCAATAAATGCAACCCCGATGGATGGATGGGTGCCTTGTAATTTAAATAAAATGCTTTATGTAAGTGCCTACCCCAACTACTTATATAATCTTATAAGTGTGACATGTAGTTCCTAAAAGAGAGCTAACTGTTCGTTCCTCGCCCTTTTGGGGGCGAGCACTAAACATTCCTCACCCACAACTAAGCTCTCTAATTATTAATTAAATAGGCTTTCCCAGGTCTCCCCTAAAAGCAAGAGGAGCCATGTGTGTGGTTGGATTCTGGAAGCAGTGTAACAGGGGTTGTGCAAATACGCAGTAAGGAGTGTAGGTTATGTTATAAAGACTACACAAAATTTAGAATTAAACTATCAACGAATTCCAAACCTGAGTGAGGTTGTTGCCTGGCGAATCCTTGTCTATTGCGCTGTTGCTATTTGAAATTGAGCAAGTGTGGCCAACACACTCATGGAATAAGACAACTAGGGAGCACTTCATCGAATTAACCACCAAAAGAAACCTAAAACTAAAAACCGCTTTGCAATTAAATTGAAATCTGGTTGTATTTTACATGGGATCTGTTTCCTAAATACGAGATCTGTTTCCAACAAATAGAGATTTGCCATTTTGCCATTTTCTAGATGGATGAAGGCGGATTTGGATTGGATTCGTGGATCCACGGATCCTAAACTCCCATGTGTTGGATCTGGTAACTTAGATTGTATCATATCTATCCACGTGTATGCTACCTGTGCTCGTCACTACAACTCTTTTCGAGAGAGAATCTCTATCCTTCCTTGTTTCATGTACCCTTATTAACATTATCCAAATTCCTATAATGTTTGTGATTCCTTAGTGCATCTCCAACATAAGTAATGGGTTTTCCTCTTTGAAGGGTCGTTTTGACTGAGATGTTGTTGCACGTTGTTATGGTTTTAGAATAATAGACCGTAGAGATCGGTAATGGGAAAATCTAATCAACTCCAGAAATAGAAATCTGGTGGTAGATGGTATTCCAACAAGAAATTCACTGCCAAATAAGGAGGAATTGTCCATGTTCATGTTACCAATGCTCGTTCATCTGTAATGGAGATGGGAAGAAACATTGGTGAAAGGATGTTAGAAGATGAGATTAGTAGGAAATATAAAAAGTAGACGTGTTAAATATATGCTAATCTTTTGTATGCCAGTTGTGAATTATATCCCAAGCAATTTTTATGACCCATAAATATATTTAACCCAGTGAATTATTTTAAGAAATTGGTGAATACAAATACATTAGTATTTTTTAACAATAAAATTTGATAGTAGAAGCACAAATAGAAAATCAATCATACAACTTAACATCTGAAATCTCCAATTGATTCTTCACTTTTATTTCTCAGAAGAAATAAGGGCTCCCTTATAGGGAAAATTACCCACAGAGAAGTAGACAATTTTTACAGCAAATGAAAATTGGAAAACTAAGCTCCTTGAAAATTCGATCTGCACCTTTTGTTGGTTCCTCCTCACTTGTGCAACCCTGCAGTAGTTTGCCTCTACTTGAATGTGCAACCTCAACTCTCCTTAGCCATCACACACTTGTGTGGATTGTGCGCTAAGTCTTTCATATGTGCAGCCTCCCTGGCACATTCCTTGGCTTGTGTAAACTCCCTGGAGATCTCGCTTACACTTGTGGCCGCCCACAAAATTCTGGTGCTTAGTCACTTGTATGGCCTTAGCCTCCACTAATTTCCCTTCTACGATAATTTCAACTGCAAGCTTTTCTTTCTCTTTAGCCCTGGAGTCTCTCACCCTTCACTTGAGAAAATTTCTCTTAAATCTGTGTGCACTTGCAATTGTGTCTTGTCCTTAGGTTGTCTTTATAATTCTTCATTGGGCTAGATCTCAAACCCTAATCTCCAGAGTGATAGATGGCTAGGATTAAATGCTAACCCACTTGGGAATCAAGATCGATGGTTGAGATTAGATCTAGATCACTAAAGTGAGTAGTTCACTTTTCTTTAGAAAACCTTAGCCCAATAGCCAATGTTATTTAGTTAATTAACCAAGGTGCTTTTCCTAGTTAGATTTACAAGAAAGATCATAATAGACACTCACTCAACATGAGCAAGTTCCTAGGAAAGTCTTGGACTACTCTTACATGCTTGATACTTAGCCTATGCAAAAGCACCTATCTGCTGTTATAATCATGAACACCCCTGCGTACCAAAGAAGGTTTTTTGCACCATTATTAGCTTATCTATGTAGAAGACAAAGTTCCAATGTTTGCAACCTGCTCATATTTGGAGATATAATGAAGCTTCACAACTCCTCTCTGGACCCCTCTTTGATGAAGTGATATTTGATCTCTATGTGCTTGGACCTATCATAGAACATTGGATTCTTTGAGAGTTAGTGCAACTATGATTATCATAGTTTATCACAAAAGGATCTACCTCCAGACCAAATAAATTTGTGAACATCTTGTGAAGCCAAATAGCTTCACAACTTGCCAAACTCGTTTCCAAATATTCTGGCTTTCCTGAAATGAGTGCTACAAAAGCTTGCTTCCTTTTGAAGTAGGAAATCATTGTTGATCCCAAGCTAAAACAACACTTTGAGGTGCTCTTCCTATTCATTACACTCCCAACCCAATTTGAGTTTCTATCGTCCTACACTTGCGCTCCACTACACCCGATATATCCCAACCCATACTCCACTGTACCTCATAAGAACATGCGCACATGCTTTCCTGCAACCCAATCGACCCTTCTTGGCTCCACCATAAAGTGGCTCAGGGTATTCACAACAAAACATATATTTGACCCAATGTTGACAAGATACATCAAAGAACAAATCAACTGCTTGTACAAAGTGGGATCCACCAAATATGAAACCAAAGCATTCAACTTCCTCAGATTGGTGATCATGGGTGTAGAGATAGGCCTGCAGTCCACCATCCCAAGTCTCTTTAGGATATCAAATTGCATACCTTCCTTGCCCTAGGAAAATCTCACCTGTTTGCTACCACACCTCCAATCCCAAAATGTAGTGCATTATGCTGATGTCTTTCACCTTGAATTTTGAAGCCAAATCTTGTTTGCACATTGTGATGAGCTTCACTGAAACTATGAGAAATAGGTCATCCACAAAAAGGTACCAAGATGAGTGGATCATTGCCAAAAAAGTATGTAGTACAGGTTGGGATCCACCTCACTTTTGGTGATTCCCATTCTTAGCAGATACCCATCTATCCTCGTGAACCATGCCCTCAAGGCTGCTTGAGTCTGTATAATGCCACCTTTATTTTGCGCACTTGAGAATCTTTCCCATGGACCTCAAAACCCTAAGGCTGCTCAATTTATACCTCATCCTTGATAACTCCATCGAGAAATGATGTTTTCACATCCATTTGATGTATCATACACCCCATCTTTGAAACAATAGATATCACAACCATAATAGAAGTACATTTGGTGACTGTAGCAAATATCTCCTCATATTCCGCTACCTCGTTTTAGGAAAACTCTCTTGCTACAAACCTCACAAATATTGAACAAATAATTCTCAATGCTGCCATCTTTGACATGCCTGATCTTAACGATCCACTTGGAGGTAACCATTCATTTCCCTTCTAGGATACTCCTCTGCCGTGGCTTCCCCCCAAACTTGTTGTTCCGCTGCCTCCTCAAAATTGGTAGGCTCAGAATCTATGTTGCTACTCATGAGAGCCATGTAACTAGGAAACTCTCTAGGGGGCCTACTCTCCTTGAAATTACTCCTAGGAGCCTTGACATGCTCCTGAGCATCTGTCAGTGTCTGCTCTAGCCATCTCAGCCTCCTTCTGACAAAACTAGAAGGAGCCTTTGATTCCTCCTCTTGATCTGAAGACCGAGTCCCTACTATAGGTGGTGTTATAGAAAATTTTGTGTCCTGTATCCCCACCTGGTTTCAATTTTTTTTTCTCATCATGTTTAATGCCCAAACCCCATGTTCATTGCTGATTGCAACATGAATATAAAATTGCAATTAAAACACTAGAAGCTACCATTACTTTTCAGTCTCAGTTGATAATTTCACAAGCATACAGTTGGAAGGGAAAACCAGTTTGAAGAGTATTTTATTTGCTTTTATCTCAGAGAAATCTGACAGCATTAAATACATCACAGGGGTACTTATCTCTCCCCTTGGAATTCGATCCAGCCTCTAGAAACTCATGCCACTATCTGGAAACCCATGCCACTGTCCAGCACTGTCTGCCTTGTATTTTGTGCCACTGTTAAGACTTTGCAGACTTTGGAATTCGTGCCACAGTCAGCCTTCTTTGCTCTGAAAATCATGCCACAGGACTGACAAATCTGCCCTTGAAATTTGTGCTGACAGACTGATATTTTGTCCTGGAAATTTGTGCATTTGTCAAAACTTACCCTGCATCGAATTTTGTGCCTCAGACCTGAATTTTTCTCCTTGAAATTAAGGCATATTAGACCACAATTACTGTGGATTGTACACCCTCGAAAAACGTGCTATATCTTCCTTGATTTGCGCAATGAAGAAACTTCTTATCGGTTTTCATGCCACTGACTTAGCCTTGTAACTTGAGCTTGTGTGGTCTTCCTTGCTGCTGTACGTTTTCTCCTTTAGCAAAAATCTGTTATCTTAGCCTTCTCCTCTTCTCCTCTCCATCTCTTCTCTTCTCCAACAATTACCCAGGAAGAATGGATTCTCCTCTTGCCTTTTCCCACTTTTTAGTCTCTCTAATGATGAGAACCCCTATCCCTAAGATCAAGGCCTGAGATTAGATCTCAGCTTCTCTTGATCAAGGGTGGATATCTAATCTCAACTTGACCCCCTTCATTAATGAGCCCCTCTAGTCACTTTAATAACTTCTTGTACCGTGTACCTTTTTGCCTCATAAAGTCACTTTAATATTATAAAGTACATCGTGCTTTTAGAACTCATAAAGTGACTAAAAAGTCACATGACTTTAATAATCACATAAAGTCGCACTAAAAAGGTGGGTTCACTTGTTTTCCTAGGCTAAGGCAAAAAACACTAGGAAACACCTTCTTGGTACTTTTTTCAATAGGTCTTGGTCTCCCATCAATAATTGGAGCCTCTTGCGCCTTATCTTCTCATCTCTTCTTATCATAGTCTTCACATGCATTGGAATGTATACTCTGTATGCCTTTGAAGTCTTGTTATACTCCACAAAAATGCCCCTTCTGCGCTGAGGGCTCTAGCCTTGTCCTCTTCTTTGAACGAGCATGGCAATAAACTTGACAATTGAAGATGCATAATTGGCCAACCTCCGGTTTCACTCCTATGAATTTCTCCTCTAGTGTCTTTTCTCCAAGATCTTATGAGGACTCTTGTTCTGTACATACATTGTTGTGTTGCATGGTTTTGCCCAAAGTAACATGGGTCAATATTGATAATGTAACATTGCCTTACCAACTTCAACGATGGCCCTGTTCTCCTCTCCAAAACCCCATTCTGATGAGGGTTGTAAGGTGCTATCATTTCCTTCTTAATCCCTGCTTCCTTGCATTAGTTCTTGAAGATATTGGAGGTATACTCACCCCATTATATGATCTTAGAACTTTAATCTTCCTCCCAGTTTGGTCCTTCATAAGAGCCTTAAACTCCCAAAACTGACTGAAGATCTCAATTTTGGTCTTTATGAAGTAGATCAACTCTGAGAAATCATTAATGAGGGTCACATAGTAACTGTAAGTCTGTAACCACTCAAAGATGCCATTGACATAGGACTACATACATTTGTATGTATGAGATCCAATGTTCTCTTGGAAGTACTATCATTTCTAGGAAAAACAATCTTGGCATACTTGCTAAGTGCACATCCCTTGGACACACAACTTGCTATTCTACTATGAACTCCGGAAGACCAGTGACAATTTCACTTTGTATTTAAAACTCTGGGATGCAAATGACCCATCCTCTGCATTAACACACATAAGGGATCACTATCTAGTATCATCCACTAGGGTTTGTACAGGTTGAGCCTTTAGCATGTACAAGTTACCGCCCCCGCCTCCAATCATTTGTCCTAAGTCAAGGTTGGATTCTCTTGGGCGACAAGTACATGCACATCCCTGAAATGAACCTCATACTATTTGTTCTCCGTGGTTGAGACTCAGAGTAAGTTCTTAGTTATCTTTGGAACATATAACACATCTGTCACATCCAAAGGACCTCTTGACTCTAGCCAAAACTAAATGGTCCCAACCCCCTCTATGACACACTTGGCATTATTGCCAAGCTGCACATGTAGATCTGAATCATCCTCTAAAATATTGGTGAATAGATCCCACGATCCCGTCATCTGACAAGAGTACCACTATCCATGAACCATGCATCCTTGGTTACAGAGCTAGAAAGACAGAACACTGATGAGAACTCCTTGAACTTGGTGGCAAACTTGCTAACTTGTGTGTTTGCAGAGGCTGCAACTTTTTGTGCCTTTACCTTGCTCTTCTTGTTGTTCAGACATTGACCTACATAATGGCTGTCTTGTGACAAGCAAAGCATTTCACCTTGCTCATTTCTTTCTTCTTCTCCGCTTGCGAGGTAGTCTCTACTCTTGAATCTTTCTTGGCCTTCCCGTTGTGTTTCCTTGACTCACTGGCAAGGACAAGGTTCTCATCATCACCCTCCTGCTGGCTTCGATACAAAGATTCCTCTCAAATCTCCTCTTGGATGAAATCATCCCAGAATCTTCCAATTATGAAGGTTTTCTCATGCCACATTGCGTTTGACAAAGGGAACCCATGGCTTTTGTGAAGCCATTTAGGGCCGTCCTCTCCAACTCTTGCTCTGTCACCTCCTCCTCGTCTGCAACCAACTCATTAAGAACTTGTGTGATCTTGGTGAGATAATAGGCGATTGTATCTTATTTTATCATCTTAGTGCCCCTGAGTTTCTCCCTCAGAGCCATCTTCCCATTTTGGTTATCACTTTGGTATAGTTTCATCAGAGCCTCCCACATCTCCTCGCCAATCCTCTATCCAGATAAATGAGTGATCACATTATTCTTCATTGCATCCAAAATAATCTTCTTGAATTTCACATTCTTTTTATTATGGATGGCCAATTATGTAGTAGGAAGGATGAGTTTCTGTTCAACAAACTTCCACATGCCGTTTTCTGTCAGTATCAATGCTATCCTGTCCTTCCAGAGAATGTAGTTTGATGCACTCTCCAACTCGTCTTCAAATCTCAACACAGTTGTGGTCATCCATCGAGATCAGATATTCAACCAACAGAAACTTTACTGCCAGAAATTAATCTACTGTAAAACTGTGTGAAAAGTCATATTTCTCACTTCTGTCAGAGTTTTATTGCTGTGATACCATGTTGATTTTCTGAATACTAGAACTGATGTATATCCCAAGCAATCTTTTATGACCCAGAAATTTATCTAAGTAAATTATTTTCTGAAATTGCTGAATAAAAAAACACAAGTATTTTGACAATAAAATTTGATTTTCTGAATACTAGAACTGATGTATATCCCAAGCAATCTTTTATGACCCAGAAATTTATCTAAGTAAATTATTTTCTGAAATTGCTGAATAAAGAAACACAAGTATTTTGACAATAAAATTTGACTGCCGAAGCACAAGTAGAAAATCAGTTACACAAAAGAAAATACAAACCCTCCAATTTGTCCTTAAGTTTTATTTTTCAAAATAAATAAGGGCTTGTTTACAGGGAAAATGGCTCACAGAGAAATACATAATTTTTACTGCAAATGAAACTTGGAAAGCCTGGCTCTCTAAAATTTCGATCTACACATTTTGCTGGTTCGTCTTTGCTCGTGCGGCCCTCCAGTAGTTGGCTTCTCCTCGCACCTGCGGCCCTCCAGTAGTTGGCCTCTCCTCGCATGTGCGGCCTTGACCCTCCTTAGCCCTCACATGCATGGTCTGTGCGCTAAGCCACTGACACATGCGGCCTCCCTTCACAATCCTTGGCTCATGCGACCTCTGTGGAGATGATCTCATTCACACTTGTCACCCTCCACAAAATTATGGTGCTCAGTCAGTTGTACGACCTACGCCTCCACTAAGTTTCCTTCACTGGAATTTGCAGCTGCAAACTTTTTCTTCTCTTCAGCCCTTGAGTCTGTCACCCTTCGCTTGAGAAAATCTCTCTCAAATCTGCATGTCACTTGCATTGTGTTGTGTCTTCCTCCTTCCCTTAGGCTGTCTTTATAATTCTTCATTGTGCTAGATGTCAAATCTTAATCTACAGAGTGATAGACGGCTAGGAATAAGTCGTAATCCATTTGAGATCAGTGGTTGAGATTAGATCTAGATCACTAAAGTGAATAATTCACTTTTTTTTAAGGAAACCTTAGCCCAATAGCCAACGCTAATCAATTAATTAATCAATGTGCTTTTCTTACGTTAGACTTAAGAAAAATATCATAATAGACATTCACTCAACATGAGCAAGTTCCTAGGAAGGACTTGGATTACTCCTGCATGCTTTACACTTAGTCTATGCAGACGTAGCTGTCTGCTGCTACAATAATCAACAATATATTCAAAATATAAAGCATGCATTAAATGTTTTTTATGTGCAATTTCTAGGTTTCCTTAGACTTTCAGAAATGAAGGGGGGAAATTTTTAGCTTATGATTGCAAAGTTAATTATGTAAACCTCTCCTAATCACATGCAACTTTAAAACAATGTTAATGCCATTTTGGATTTATATTCTCTATTTTCTCTATGGGTTGAGAGATTTATGCTGTCTCCATAATGCTTATTTTTTTTGGGTTGAAATATTTATTGTGTTTCCATCATACGTTACTTTCTAGCATTACTCAAATTAAGATCCATAGACTTAAGACAACATGAGTAGGGTGGCACTGATAACTTCTAACTGTTTGTTTTTTTTAATCTTTCCTAGGCTTCTTACTGAGGATCCCAACCAGAGACTTGGGGCTAAAGGAGCAGCAGAGGTAATACTAAGTAATCTTTTTTGTTGTTTGGAGAGTCCACTGATCTGTCTGCAAGTTGTTCCAAATAGGGTGAAGTTGACATTCATTTAAGTTATATTCGCATGTTTCATGATAAAGGTGAAATTTATGGTTGCTGTTAAATACTTATGATTTAGTTTAAAGAAGTCACAATAGACAAGTTCTTATCATGTGTCAGTCAGTTGTGATAAACGTTACAGTAATGGCCGATGTCAAGTATCTATGGTTGCTTAAGTATACTAATGGAGCAATTTATAATTAATCTTTCTTGTCATGCTTGATTGAGCTACTAATGGCTAACTGCAATAAATGCCTCTACCAAACCTCAAGGTAAAGTGGAAGCATTCACTGTGAAAGTTAGTGATTCTTGCCGGAGGATGTTTCCGTTTCATCTTGAAGGGAAGTAAATTCTTTCCTTTGTCATGAATGTTACCTTTGGGCTTTCAAGGACTTCAGCAAGACTTCAAACTTAATTATTTTTCTGTAAAATTTGAAGCCTAGCTGGTTATAATTAGTGCCACATGCTTTGTTACTCTCATGGTTTGCATATAAATATGAAGTGCATGATTGTTTTGCTACTGCAAATTCAACCAATTGCTTAGGATAAGGTCCAATCATCAATTCTATTGCCATGAATCGTATGCAATTATGTCCAATCATCAACAAAATAATTTCTGACAACTGACTGTTAACACAAACCTTGTTTAGGGCATTCAAGAGAGAGTAACATTCCAAATCCTAGCCAGACCAGGATTTTAAGGATGCAATTCCACTCAACTCTATCTTATGCCTTATCAAATTCAATCATCTGGGAAATTACCTTTTGTCCTCGCTTGGCCATTCAAGACTTTCCTAGGTTATAATAAGATTATTTAGTGTGAAGCAATGTAAAATAAAACCCTGTTTTCCTGGGCCAAACAACCATTGTTTCCAATTAATTAATGAAAGTTCAATTGTTAACATTTTTCCTTTTGTTAAAATTCAATGGAAACATTGTGGTTAGAGATTTGAATTTTGGACTCAATGAAGATTATAAATGGAGGTTAGAGATGGAGGTGAAGACACAACAAAGAGCGCAAGTGTGTGAGCAAATCATCATGAGAGAGTGATTTTCTCTGCAGTGTGAGTGGCTCAGTGATCCATGCACAGAGAAGAAAGAAGTGTGAGTGGGTTTGAGCGAATCCAGGAGGGCTGAGTTGGAGGAGATTGCAGGACCGAATTGTCGGAAGGGAATTGAGTTTGTCTGGATAAGGTTGGGTTGCCGGAAGGGAATTGAACTTATTTGGATGAGGCCAAGTTTCCAGAAGAGAATTGAGTTTGTATGGATGAGGCCAAGTTGCTGGAGTGTTGGGGTTTTACTAGTGTGCATTAGTGGCAGGGCACAAATCGAGTTGCTGGAGGCTGATTTCTTCAGAGTGATTTCTTCTAGAGTTAGATTTGCTTAGGGCCGATTTACTTGGGCCTAGTTCATTCTAAGGGAGACAAGTTGCAGGTTCCTAATTGTATTTCTCCTTGTATTTCTAGGGGTCGAAAAACCCAAATTTTCCAGATGATGAAACGATAGAAAATTGTTTGTGGGTTAATTAATTTTAGCAATGTGTGATTGATCTCTCTGGTTTATTTCTGCTGCATATTTTTAATTCTAGAAGTTAAAGATACCAGTGGTTTTATTTTTCGGGGATTCAATTATTATTTGGGTAAACAAATATAAACTGGGGATACATTAAATTGTTGTGAGAAAATAAATCTGACTGATATTAGAATAAAGATCACATCCTTAGAAGAAGACAAAACTTCCAAGCAGACGAAATTTGTTGTGTTCTGGAGGTGATTGAAGCCTCCAGAGGTAATGAAAGACATCAACACTGACTATACATCTCCCCATTGCTGCCAGGGGGAGCTTGAATTGTTGTTGTATCGGTTGAGCTGTTGTGATTTGAGGCTGCTTTGTAGGCGGCGTCTAACTTGGTGTAGAGATTAGTTCTTTGCATTGTTTTAAGATCTGGCCAGCTCGGAAACGACTTGGTCAAGTTGGTCCGAGCTGGGAAATAAAATTTCAACCCGGCAGAAAATTCGGTTCGATTGGCCAAGTTATGATTGACTAGGCCGAGTCATAGCATGACTCGGCCGAGTTAGTCATAACTTGGTCGACTCGGCCAGATTCGTAACTGGCTCAGCTGGGTAGCTGACAGTGGCCAGTGAACCATAAAAACACGCCTTTTTTTAATTTTTCTAATTGTGGGGGACTCCAAAGGGGTTAAGTAAAAGTGACATTCTCCTTAATCTTCATTTTCATCGTTTTACTTGAATTTTTAACATTACCATGAAATGACTCGGGATGTTTGAGAGTGGTTCCGGCTTGATTGGATTTCATATGGAGAAAGTAGAATTTTAGATTTCATTCAAAGTCCAGCAGACTTATCGGTTTTTCAGGATTTCAGGATTGGGGGATTGCAATGTTTCCATTGAATTTTGTCATGTATTAGGGTATGGAAATCGTACTTAATCAAGAGCACTAATCCCTCTATGTACCTTGATGTTAGTGACATTGGTTGTCGAACTCCTCTGGGATTCGCTTCCAAACCGAGAGCTTCCGAAAATGTCACTCCCGCTCCCGTTTTCGCTCCCGCTTCCAAGTAACACTGAGCTAGATGATGTTGGCAACTCTAGCAGTAGCCAGTAGTACTGGTCACAGACTTTTCTTGTAGAGGCCATTTCTAGCCTCCTTGGTTATGTGTTTTCGTTTTGATCTCTATGTCATCATTGTGTATGTATTGGACAATGCACTGGGTGCCATTTTAATATAATGGATATATTCATGAGCCTACTTTGATCATATGTTGTTTTCTATCTATATTCTAATGCTGTGTGTTTGGAAACATGAATGAAAATCTTTAAAATTATGTGTTTTTATAAAAAATAAATATTTAATGTATTTTTTACAACGACCGAGTCATTGAAATCGAGCCAGCCGAGTCGATACTGAGTCAGAGTCGACCCTCGACTGAGTCGGAGTCGGAGTCAGAGTTTTAAAACATTGGTTCTTTGTAGCTTGTCATCATTTGGGTTCTCTCTTATGGCCATTGGATGGAGCATAGACAAACAAGAACTTCATATGAAGCCTGCAAGAGGTGGAGCTTGTATATGTCATCGAGATTTTTAGTGTGCCGACCCTGGTGTCGCCTCATTTGGGGAGGTGAGATCTTTACGCACAATGGTTTGACATTCTTTCCTGAGATTCACATAGATGGAGTCCCAGGTAATGGAGAATGATCCAAATGTCTCGACTCCCTTATTGGCCATGGGATCAACTAATTGTTTCACTGATCTCTGAACGTGAGAAATAGTTAGGCTGGGTAGGGTGGCTAGTTCATGTTGTAGACTTTCCAGGCTGATTTCCAACCTCCGGGATGGTGAAATCTTTGAGGCAACGGTGGCGTTCTAGATTTTTTTGCTAGAATGGCAATGAGCTGTGAATCCCCTTCTGCGATCAATTGCTTGTATCCTTTGGAGCGGGCAATTTGGAGTGCACTAGTTAATGCCCAAAGATTTGTATGATTATTTGTAGGGTGACCAACATGTCGAGCATATAGGTGGAAGATATGACCACTACAGTTGTGGAACACTCCTCTATAGCTGGCTTTACCTGGGTTATGTTTAGCAGTGCCATCAATGTTGAGTTTTACGAAGGAGGGAGGGGAAGACTAGGGATGTGGTGAGGATGGAGTTGGAGGCAATGTTGCACGAAGCGGGAGCGAAGCGGAAGCGCGGAGCGCGGAAGCGTCATTTTCCAAAAATCTAGGAAGCGAAGCATCCGCGGAAGCGTCTGCTATATATATATATATATTTTATATTTTTTTGCATTTATACTCAAAACAAACATCCCAGATACCAAATTAATTGTAGAAGACATGAAAACATGCATATTTTTGCATAAATCAAGATAGATATGGCATCCATGATTCCATTGTAGTTACTAGTATGTACAAAAATCATCTATATTCTAGCTATTACAAACATACATCAAATTTTTAAGCATATTATAAAACATAAAACATTTAAGCATATTATAAAACATAAAACATAGAGCATATTATGATTTATCTAGCAAGTGAGCAACTGTCAACATTTGTCATGTCCAAAATTCAAATAATAATGTTTACAAAATATGTCACTTGGTCACCGCAAAGCCAAAAAGGTTCAAAATTCAAATTCACAAGTCTACAAGTCTAATGAGTAATCTATGACAAAAAAGTAGTAGATTGTGAATATATCTACTAATCTCTCCTCCTTCCACCACGAATAGAACGTGGTGGTGGGCCTCCACGTGGTGGTAATGAAGAAGATGGTGGCTGTGGAAGTCGTGGCACTGAAGCTGATGAAGAAGAACCCCCTGTTGTTGGTGTTGAACCATGGAACCTAGGAACCAAGGGACCAGGTGGGGGTGGGTGTGCCATATCACGGTCATCATCATCCTGGAATCGCTCAAAAAATTCATGCAAAAAGAAAAACACTAGTTAACAAAAAAATTAAAAACATGAATTAGAGAAATGCTTTATAAGGGAAAATTGGAAAATTCATACCACAATGGACATACCTGGATAAGAGCATCCTCTAATTGCTCTAGTCGCAACACTCCATCCTCCAAATTGGGCTCCTCTGGATTCTTGTCCCAAATCAACAAGTCTTTATTAGTCTTTGCATCTTCACAGTAATGGGACAACAATCGCAAGTTGTAATGAACAAA